>JAZAYU010000657.1:0-193870 GCA_038501625.1 Corbicula japonica | reverse complement strand
ATATATATTAACTTAAGAGCCAAGAAAATAAAGGAAAAAATAACAAAAGAACTGGTGTATATACTTTTAATCGTGGAAGATTAATGCAGTTTTATTGATTATTAGAAGTTATGTGGATTCCTTTAATCTCGCTAATGGTTAGCATTGAAGCAAGGCAAATTTCAATTTTAACTCATCTGAATTTGAGTTTTAAGCATTGCCACCATTATATCATGATGTATCGTGACATTGTTACAGCAATGATTAACCTTCGTCAGACATGACTGCCTTTAACAACGGCTTTAAAATCTTAGTATGCGAACGCATTCTGAAACAGTTTATTCACATTTATTAAATTTCGTTTTTATTTAGTAAATAATTTTCTCTATTCAATTAATTATCCATTTTCATGGAAACCAAACAACAAAATGAAGCACAAATCCTAACGTTATGTACGTACTGTACGATTGTGATGACCATTTTGCAAATTTTCTTATTGATGAAGAGATCCACCATTTTAAGAAAGATTTTAATATTCTTACCTTTTTCTTTTTTGGGAATATACTGGTAGTCGCTAGAATATGTACAAATGTCGACATCCTATGTATAAGCATACAGGTGAACTGTACACAAAGAAGTATTCCGAACACCAAAGTAAACGTTACGCTGATTGGTTCGATGCTTTGTCCGGTGTCATTAGTTGTTGCGCATGGTAATTGGATTGACAAGCTCCTTCCTGTATTTTAATGATATGTTATGCTTTAAGGATATTCTTTAATATTCTAAGAATACGGGTTGATTAATTACTTTTATTTGTTTTCTTTATGAAAGATACAGAGTGTTCCCCGTGCAACATCTTATGGGGTTTATATCTCACAGCTTGTTCGCTTTTCAAGAGCTTGCAACGATGTTAATGATTTCAATGAACGTAATCTTTGCATTACAGAAAAACTTTTAAAACAAGGTTTACCGTTATCGGTATCACAAATTAAGGAAAACCTTTTGCAAGTTTTATCGCCGATACCCAGATTTAATTCATAAATATAGATGCAGTTTAAAGTCACTTTTGCAACATGGTATTTCACAGCCAGTGTTTTATGGAGATTTTATTAATAAACTTAAAAAGATAGAAGACAGTGTTAATTTCTCCAGGTTATTCGTAAAAACCTGCTGTAAATTTAAAAAGAAATGTTACCAACATGATATTTTACAGCGCTCTGCAGGCCTGGTGATTAACCCTTCTACAGTTGATCATTATGCTTACCTCTTTGGTTGCACGACGGTGGCTGGGGTTTAAGAGTTTATGAAGGTTAATGGGGAAATCTTTTCTTAAAAGAACCTAGAAGTTCGATTTGTCTTTTATCCCTGTCATCGTGTTCTTGCTGTTTTTACTCCAGGAGCTCTGGTCTCGGTAAGATCATTGAGTACCCGCCCCTTCGGCTTTGCAATGCTCTTAGCTTCTTATGTTTTATATGTTTGCGTGCTTTTGCATGCAACATTGTTAAGCCGATAAGTGGGTTGGAGTTTTTTCACCAAGACAACTTGTACTTGTTATATGAGAACCTGTTGGGGCAAGTGTGAGGTTGGTGCACCCAAGAACCTGGTTTAAACCCCCAGTGGCAATTTGATTTGCCACTGACCGTTCCAAGGCGGTAACCCCTCGGGTTCTCATTTTTGTTTTTTTTTTGTTAGTGGTGTCTTTTTTGAAACTGATCATTTTATTAACCATGCTCTGTCCCCCTCTCTTCTTCTTGACTGTGTGGGGAGTCTGTTTTTTCTGAATGTGGCGATTCCTGATATGCATATTTCACCTTTTTAATAGGCCGTTTGTAATTTCTCTTACTACTTTCATTACCATTACCTTGTTATAAATTTTAAGTTAAACATGCCAGTGTCTATAGAACTAGGTTTTAAAAAATCATTAGACATATTTGAATCTATTTTGTCTGTTAATTTTTTAAAACATTTCAAAAAGGCATCAATCGAAGTTTCGGGTTATAATGTAATGAATCAAGTTATTAAGAGTGATATAAAATCTGCAAATACAAAATAAACATATAAAAGTAATTTACCTTTCTCTGCACCTTGTTGAAGACTGAAGACTATTATTATAAACAACAAGTTTATTAAGACTACGCTCAAACACACTTTATTTCTTAGTTCTATACGTTCTTTCTTTTTCTCGGTCTGATATCTTGTCTCATCATCTGCGTCCAAAGGTTTCAAGTACGCTTCTATTATCTCGGTCCAAAATTTCTCTTCGTCTGTCATTTCTCCACCTTTGCATTTACTTATTTTTATGATAAATGACTCTATTTTCTCCGTGTTCATTTCATCCGTCCAGTGTATTGTTGTTGACATAACGCAACATTGTGTTAACATGGAAACATATTCAGAAAAATATTAACGTGCTAACCAACAAATGTATTATAAGTACCACATGTATTTGAAATAGGATTTTAACCATTTTTACGTTTAAAGAGAAATCAAAGAATCATCAAAGGTTAATGTATTTATATACATATGTTCAAGTTTCCTTAAATATCAAAACATCTTTTTTTTCTGAGCAAATTTCGTTGAAAAAAAAACACATTAAAAATGTATACACTCAACCAAAGTTCTAATTGGTCATTACTTGTATATGTTTACAAAGTATGCTAGTTTCGTTTCTTTCCTACGTCAAGGGAGGTTGTGGAAAGAACTGGGTTGTCTTGAAATCAGTAATTTGATATCTTGTTAATCTTTATTGATTGTTTTCTTAAATGAATCCAATAGCATTTACGTACACCGTAGGGTCAAAATAAGAACAGTCTTTAATTGAAAGGGAGGTAATTTTAAAATTGGATACTTTGAAAGGGGTTTATGTTAACAATTGAGATGTTGATTAATCATGTTTTCTGTTTTTCCTACTAATGAGAGGTCCTATAAAAATAAAACAAGGAATTCAGAGCAAATTTTTGTTTGCTTGACCTTCTAATGCAAGAAATGCATTTTAAGCAAAATTAAGGATAACTCTCGCCAAACTGTTCCAAGGTCAATTGTTACAAGATTAAAGCTTAAGATGGAGACTGTTGTTGGCATATGATCATAAATAAAGAGCGAATTCAATGTCTTTCGTATAAAAAAAATACGGACAAAAAGTGACCAATTAGAACTTTTGTTGAGTGTATATCATGTGTATACCTGGGCTTTCTGATGTCGGTTGCTCATGAATTTCATTTGATTCTTCCAGGTCCCTGCTGCTATTAATAAAAATTCATTAGAATGTTTACTTTTTTTTCAATTCGATATTAAATTTTGATGGTATGATTTGGGTATAGAAAACAGTTGGATTGAATATTTATAATCTTCGAATGATTTTATGTACATGAAGACATTTTCATTAATCATTTTAATATTTAGAAATGTAGTTTTTTTACTCTTATAATACCGAATAAGTTTCATTTTCGTTTGTACTTTTATTAATAATAAAAGTACCAGCATATACAGCGGTGTTGCTCATATCCGATGAAATCGCAAAACACCTACTCACTTCTCATTTGATCATTGAAGTGTTATTATATCTATAAGTAAGTTGGTGAGAAAATGCTGCCAGTCAAGGCGCTATTGAGAGATAATATGACATCAAGACAGGCAATATATTTTCGTGTGGATTTAACGCCCCATAACTGTCAATATTTAAACTTCAACTTTGTCTCCTACGATGACGTCTTATTCATCTAACGAATCATAATTTCTGATGACAAACAGTAAAGGGCGTGGCTACAGTAAAACCGTTCATTATTTTTTTTGACGTTGCACAATGTTTTGACGTGTGACGTCGCTGAGCACGCACGTTTTGCCACGAGAACCTGCGAAAAAGCGTGACGTCATTAACTTTGTCGTCAACGTTGCTGTTCCAGCAGCTATTCAAAAAAGCCGCAATATCACAAATTCTTCTAATAATTTCTGAATAATTAAGTATTTGTGTGTAAATATAAGGATTGAGTCGATATTTGATGGTATCATTTGCATAGGCGGATCCAGGGGGGCGGACCCGGCGTACGCCCCCCCCCCCCCCAAATTTCCCAAGCAAAGTTTTTTTTCTCTGTAATGAAATATGATATATAGGAATATATATATATAAATGTCAAAAAATTTTCGCACGCTACGCGTGCAATAAGTTTCGAGACTACGAGTACACTACGAGTACACTATTACATTGACATAACGAACAATTCACAAACAATTCCTTCTCATTTTTTGTAAGATTTTAACATGATCCAACGGCTATTTAAAAATTATATAGTAAAATACGTTTCTGTATTTAAAATATTCCCGTTTTCACTTACTTCCATTTATATTTTTTATTTGAGTAAAGTGAGTCAACAAATATGGATGCACCAAGTGGGAAACACGCAAACATTCAAAATATATATTGTGCAAAAGATCTTATTTTTATCTCCGTTTGATTCATACATTAAGCACACAGTAGATTGGAGCTCTCGTACATTGTACGAGGGCGGATCAAAAAGTTCGTGGACTTTTGTTATAGTTTTTATATTATTCAAAATACCACAAATAAAATTACACAAGCTTTAATCGGAATATGTCCAGCATATTTTTACAAAATATCAACAAAATACAACATCACATAAAAAAACTATGAACAATTAAAATCATACACTAACTGCTATCCGGCGCACGTCAAATTAGATCTAATAACGTCAACGACGTTACTTCACGGGCGCAGCGTTAGCGAAGCGGCATATGTTCTAAGTTTCTTGAAATAGACTCCGTCACCGGAATGCGATGTCGGGGTTCCATTGATCGAACATAGTAGTGTATCATTGCTGGTCAAAGTCTCGCAAGTGGTTATGAGGCGATCAAAAAAGTGGTCCTCTTCTCGCTCGTACCGCCGAAGAAACGACCGGGAATGCAATACCCAGAGTATCGCGGTACTTTAGCAACGAGCGTGTAACTGTTCAAACACCTTATTACAAATTTGTATTTGTAAATATATAACAAGTCTTTGCACTGTGGACACAGTCTGTGTTGCTGTTTACTCAAGTGTAACTAAAATTATAAATAACTTATAGATTCCTATTTGATAATTTATGACCGTAATGATTCAAATACCAAACAAAAACATTTTTTGAAAAACATATTTGTTAATAAATTATTAACACACCTTTAAAATTGTCATTTGTTCTGCAATATCCGTTGCACGGTACCTCATCCAGTCTAGAATAGGTCGAAAAGCGCCACAATAGTTAGACTTTAGTCCGCTTCAATTGCCTCACGGCTTGACGTCACTGCCGTAACGCCGATTTTTTTTCTTTTTTCCATACACCAGGCCTATTTAATGGCTCTTCTGATCGTAAAAAAAACACTGGTACAACTAAAAATCTAGAGCTCGGCTTACGGAAGTTTTCATTTGCGGCTGCTAAATTATTATAGCTTTTCATGAGGTGATTTTCAAAGACCATGACAGAATTTTATAATAGCGCGTATTTCCGAGCGATCTGATGGCGACATTTCTGACGTTTTAACGTTGGTGATAGCTCTCTTAAATATTGACTGTTTTTAAAACGCATAGTCAGAATGACGTAAAATTTCGGCATTGCATCATTTGTATACCGTGCTTTGACGTTGCGAAATTTGGCTGTGTTTCAACCAGTAGTTTTGTTTTTATTGACAGGTATATGCTTTATAAAGTACAATGGCAACGGCGTGCGCCGCCTACATGTTACCATGGTTATTCAAATAAGCCACGCGCTTTTGAAATCGATTTAATATATGAATATTTTAGCTCAGTTTGTTACGTTTGTGTTCTGATTGAATTTAGTATATAATTTATTGCGAACGTGTTTCAAATTAAGATACAATGACAAAAGTCCACGAACTTTTTGATCCGCCCTCGTATTGTATACCCTGGGAAAGTATATTTGAGGTTCTGAAAATGTGCATGAATCCCTTAGAAATGACTAAAACACAGGAGTTTCCGGGGGCTTCCGGCCCCCTGGACCCACCAGGGGCCCTTACGGCCGCCTGGACCCCCAGTCAGATTGTTTATTTTCCACCCCCCCCCCTAACTACTGGATCCGCCTATGATTTGGGTATAGAAAACAGTTGGATTGTTTTAAGTACGCGTGAGCCCACCCAACTGTTTTACACACCAAAAACAATAACCATCAATAACGACTCATTGACAATCTTTTAAAAAAATTTCAACAACCAAACAACCAGCAACTATGATTGTAAAGTTGCGGGTGGTTAAGCAAAGATCACTTGATCATCCGCGTAAAGAATAAGGAAGGGTTAACATTAATATTGTTATTAGAAACATTCAAGTTAAGATGCATTTTATAATAATTATGGCGTACTTTGGGATAGACAATTTCCTAACTTTGTGCATACTTTTCAGATAAACAAAGATGCACCATCCTGTTTTGAGAAATTTGGAGGAAAAGAAAGTATAGTTGATTAATATTACATATATTTAAAATGTGAGTATTTGATTCAGATAAATTAAGATTAAAAGACGTTTACTCTCTAGTTCTGTAAATCGCATCTCTGTCATCATCATTACGCTGTTGAAAGAGCCCTTCGACCGTTGAAAAGCAGCGAGTAAACATAGAGACGCATAAGCCATCCTTCATCTTTGGTTGTCCTGGTGTGTGTGTACCTAAACAATTTACCAAACCACTGTGGCACTAAATTAAAATATGTTTGAAAATGATTTATATAAAACAAAAATGGAAACAAAATTAAACAACAGTTCTCAAGAACACAAATTTATCCGAAGTTTCAGAATTTCAGAGGGATAAACCCAAATATTTCAAAGACTTTTACATTAAAGAATAAGTAATGGGTTACACATTTTGAACATATTGTCAACGACGTCAAGCTTTAATAGTTGATGTAAAAACACCTAGAAGAAGGGGGTACGTCTGATAAAACTTAAGTTTTTGAGAACCTTGGGAACATGCATAAATTATTAAGTGTTGTAAAAATAGTAACAATAAACGTGCGCTTCTTATATGATACACTGATTACAACATGTACTTGTAAATATTTATTTAAAAATTACCTGACTTGTTTTCCCGTGTGCCCCAAGATATATTGTGAAGATTTACCAGAGAATACATCATTAATATCATTGACGTCGCTGGTATAGCCAAAAAATACACAAATCCATGGATGATGCACAAAAACTCCTAAAGTAATATCAAAAAAAGTTATCATAATTATCACTTAACTACCATGAAAGTGCAAAAAGAGTTCAAGGTCAGTGAACCAAAACGAAAGAAGCATTTTAGAATATTAGATATATAAAGTAAAATTGGCATATCAGGACTAGCCGTACTCAGAAAATCCAGCCCTCCCACACAGACAGAAAAGCAGTAGAGAAAATGGTGAAATATACATATCAGAAATCGCCACACTAAAAAAAAACATAGCCTCCTCCCGCAGAGAAAAAGAAGAGAGGAAAAGAAGGCATGTGTTTATAAGAATAACAAATAATACACCACAATCAATTAACGAAAAAGAGAACCCTTTCGCTTACTGCCTTGGAACGGTCAGTTGCAAATCAGTTTGCAACTGGGGTTATAAACAAGTTTCTAGGCATGCAGAGCGCTTTAGAATATCTTATGGGTAACCTTTCTTTTTGAATTTTTAGATAACGTGGATAAATTAACATTGCCTTTTATTTTCTTGAGTTAATAAATGAAATATCCATAAAACTGGCTGTAAAATACTTTGTTGCAACAGTGATTTTAAACTACATCTGTATTTTTGAATTTAATCTGGGAAATCTTGCAAAAGGTTTTCCTTTATTTGTGATACCGATAACCTTGTTTTAAACGTTTTAGTAATAAAATGATTACGTGCATTAAATTCTTAAATATTATTGCACGCTATAGAAAAGAAAACAAGCTATGCGATATAAACTTCGATAGATGTTGCTGGAGGAACATCGTCGTTCAAAAACGGAAAATTTACTATATTGAAATAAAAATCATTTCTTTTATCATAGATTCTAGTAGTGACATAACCATTTTCAACTGAAAGATTTATATCAAGGAGGTTTGCTTGATTTTTCTGAAGTGTTCACTTTAATATTCAGTGCTAGTTCATGATGATAAATTGTATTTACTAGAGATGGAAAATGGTTATAAGCAATATTCAATAAATCATCAAGGTACCTCGATGTGTTATTAAAGGCTCATCTTGATGTTCGGTAGAAAGAGATATCAAAAGAAAGTCTCTTCAATAACAGTATAACAGGGTTCAGCAACTTGGGGTGCACAATTAGTACCCATTGTGATGCATGTTACTTGTAAAGAGAAAAATATGGTTTTCCGAAAACACACACCTTTAAGCAGTTGCGCTAAAATGAAACGGTCAAAGCACAGCTGTCGTTAGTCGTTAGAGAATAGTTCCAAAAAGCAGTCATAAAATCAGTTGTACACGATACATGTAGTTTAAAGTGATTGTTTTTAAAGAGTAGTCAGTACAACACTTACTCAATAAAAGTATAAAGGCATACAAATATTACCGATATATGGATTAAATAAACTGTGTATTATGTAAGGCAATCACAGTGACGTCAAATGGCACACATTTTGAACGCATATTCTAAACGCAGACTCGGTGCAAGAATTTTGAAGTGTAGTTTTTTTTGTTATTTTTTGCTTTATTTAAAATATATACCGTCTCGATAGTTTTACGGTTTGGTTACGTAACACGTGCAGGGTGTAGCCCAAACTACGCACAACACACACGCAGTGATCTTTCGATTGTGTTTCCATAAAATAGTAAACACCTACGAAGATATTATTTGAACAAATAGCTCATAGCGAATTTAAATTGTGAAAATCATGAAAACGATGCAAAATGTGTTTTTTTCAAGTGGAATTAACATGGGAGATAATACGTGAAATCGTGAAAGGATTTCAGATAATCACAGACAGTGACAAACAGGTTTTATTACAGTGTAATTTCTGAAAGGTCAGATCATGTTGTTTTTTAAACTGTATCAACTTTATCCCACAAATTGCATTAGAGCATTCATTGAGTGCATAAATATGCAATCAACTTTACTAAAAAACTTTGGCATAATTTGCATTTAATGATTTGTATAAAACAATGGTGCATGAAAACACATCTGATAATTGTTAACATTTTCTAGTGAGGATGTAAAGATAAACACTTCGAGCACGTTTAAAAACAAAGTTCTGTATCACACCGACAGTTACACCGTCTAGGTTAATAAGTCTTAACAAGTTAAGAAGACGTATTTTTTACAAGAATAGCTGAAATTAGCTTCCTAAGTCTCAATGATATACGGACGATATGGCCAGGGGATTTGGCCTAGATTAGTGAACTGAACAGCCTCAGGATATGCAGACTATACGACCCGGAGTCAGAGATGATAAGGCCATACTTTAAGACCATACAGCCCAGATTTTTTTTATATTTAGCATGTTCCAGAAATGAAATCAAATAATGCAGCATCTTTATTTTTGGAAAAGCTTTAATTTTGTTGTTGCTCGAAAATTGTTGAAATTAATTTGTTGTTTTTTTTCAATTCGAATACTTTAAACATTAATTAAAGATTCCGGTATTTTTAATTTTTAAATTACCTAGTTTTCGCTAGGTAATAAACTCACTTACAGGATAATTTTATGACAATCAGTATGGATTAAATAGTATATAAACTTGCAAGTTAACCATGTCAGAGTTGATTTTCACACCTTTAGGGATTTCAATAGATGCAGATTCTTGCATTTTGATGCAATCAAATTAGTTTTTTCCATATTTGACCCAACCTGATTCTGAGCTTGGGGTCATTTTAATGCATAAGAATTTAGGAAACATGGTTAAATTTTTAACAGGGGTCAAACGACCCCTGGTTTTCAAAAGCTATCGATATCCTTGCATCGCTTCAAATACTCTTTTCACAAGCAAAAAACAGTTGCCGGCTTATTAGATATGGTACATTTGTAGAGAAAAAACAGTTTGAAAAGAAAATACTATACTTAACCAGGAGTTCCTCTATGTGCTAAATCTAAAGGGTCATTATCATTTTATTATGGGTGGTTTCCAAATTTCCATTTCCAGCAACTACTGACTTAGATAGTTTTAACGATTGTTCTATCTAAAAGTTATTGAGCTCTTTTTTTTACAGAGAAATGTTTACTGCAATTTAACTTATATTTATTACATTTTTATATTTTATTCAGCATTTTCGCAAGCATATGACATGTCCTCCATATGAGTTTCTTCATTCTGTTTAGTTATTATATATCTTTAATGGCTGCAATAAAGCTGGAATTCCTGTTACATTGCACATACTGAGTTTGTTTTATTTTTGATTATATTTACGCTCCGCTGGCTGCCAGCACTTTCAGTGCTTTGATTTATAAATAAAGATACCAAATCTAACATAAGAAAACGCAAGTATAAACGGATCAATTATTAAAAAAAAATGTTATGAAAAACTATTAAGAAATCTAAAACGTGAGAGGTTACCGCCTTCAAACCGGTAAAAAGCAGAATTTATATTGCCACTGGCGTGTAACAACCGCACACTTCCATGTTCTCATAGAAGTCTTCGTTTTCGTCAATATAAATCTTGATTTCGTTTCGTCTGCACTTTTAACTTAGCTTAATTGTAAGATGATTTTGGAAAAAAATGCAATACAAAACTGGTTAATTTATGAATGATTTTTACATTTAATAAAACTTGCGTTTGATATTGAGTGGTTAATTTAGTAACATCTGTTTTGTAATTAACAGAGCAATTTTCCAATAACATTAAAGATCGCCTACGTTTGTTTTCAAGTAATTCAAAAGATGCTCGAATATTCCTGCTATAATCGTGTTGACATCGATCAACTGTAGAATGTTTGAAAGTGCGGTGTTTAATAGCCCGTGTTTAATCTTTCGTTATGAACTTACTTGGTAGTTGACAATATAAGTACTTGATTTATTGACAATTTGCTTGGTATTTCTTAGTGTTTCTTAATCTTCCCTACGTTTGATTCCTGAAATACCTGCACAAATGCATTTTATACCTCACTTTACTCATTAGATTAATACATAAAAAATTCATAAAAACTACATGTATGATGTCTGTATTATGTAAATGTATTTAGATATGTACAACTTTTGAAATTAATTCTTCAATTTCAAATGAATGTAAAAATCTTTTTATATTTGAACCAGTTATGTTTTGATCTTAAAAGGCTTAACTAAACTTAACCAATACATACGCACGCATTCCGCAAGCAAAACTCAAAAAAAACTGAATTTGATTTGTTATTTCATTTTAAAAATACGTTAAAAGGATACATTTAATATTGGGTATTTGGCAACTTGTCATGGACAGTAATGAAAATGCATATTACTGCCCAAGCCACCTAGCCCCGGGTTGAGCGCAACTCAATGTTTACACCCGAGTAAACAGAACAATTTAGATAGATCCCAAAAGACGGTGTGCATTTGTCGGTGAACATGGAACGTCAATGCGATATTTAAAAGGAAAAATAAAATATATGTTCTACCTGTGGATGAAGAATTGCGGCAAGAACAAAGATTCCAGCTACAAACACTATAAACAATGTTGCAATTGAACACATTCCGTAAGCACCAGCTTGTCTCATCAAGGCTACTATCACAATCATCATCAAAAGGCTGTATAATGATGACAATATGGCGGCGAAAGTTATCTAAAATTGGATGAAAACTGGAACTTTGAATCCATCGAACACGACAGATATAAAATAGTGCAGACTCGGTTTGATTAAGCCTATTCATGGCCGGTAATGGAAATGCATATTACTGCCCATGCTGCATAACCCCGGTTAACGCGAAACTCTATATTGACACATTAAGGTAAACAGTACGTACAACTTTGATCCAAATCAAACAACGGTGTGCATATAGCTGTGAACTTGGACCCGTTGATGCGATATTTTCAAAGTTATACCATTCCATGTTCAGCGGTGTATGATCTTCAAATAAATGAATGGTTTGCCCTTAACGAGGAAATCATGGGAAATCATTAAGAAATAGAATTTTGAAAGTAGATCTGAAAAAATAAATCCTCCATATTGCAAATAGAAAATCTAACAAGCAGGAAGTATACCCTTATGGAGATTTAACAATAGCCAAAGGTATTTTGGAAGGCATATTGAAGACACCGATCTGTTTTAACTAGTTATAAATAAATTTCAGATTAAGTATTATATTCTTAATTTCTCTCATCAACCTTCAAAGGATACGAGCACGAAATAAAAAAAAACTGTAATAAAATACTATACCAAAAATGGTTAAATACGAGTTAGATTAGTGACAAGTGTATCTTGATGTTAACTTGGTATATACACATAACTTTTTTTATTTGATGCTCGTTGTTGCGAGTTCATTATATAAAATGGACACGCATTGATATGCATCACCTACCTGTGTCAATGGCTTCGCTACAAAACACAAGACTATGAAAATTCCGACAGGTATTGCGTTGATAAGAAGCGCAGACCAGAGTTATATTTCCGGGTATGCAAGGTGGATTGCCCCAAGTATCATCAGAAATGTTGTTCCAGGAGTAAGAATAGACGAAACCATCAAAAGACTCTTTAAAATATACCAGCATGGCGTCAATAACTGCAGCAAAGTCTTCTAAACCAATTGAAAAACACTCATAAATTCGGAACATAAAATAAGAGCGTATGTGTATGTTGAAAAGCATTTCTTAATATCGATTATTAATTTAAAAGTACTATATTGCAAAAGAATGATACTAGTCTATTTAATTATTCAGGATAAAAATTGGCACTGCAGCTTTTAAATGATCAAGCTTTATACTAGGGTTGTTTGATATGCAATGTTTATTGTACGTTATCTTAAATACATGCGAATCAGATATACAAAAGAACATCACATACGTTCAAAACATTCTCTGCGGTCCATTTCTGAATGCGTCGTTGATTAAGGTTTACCTTCGAGGCACTAACTGAAGGATGAGAAAAGGTCTGTCAAAACTTGTATCAACGAGCAGAAAAGAACATTTTTTTACGTTTTGAGTTAAAGAAAAAAGGAAACTTAAAGAATGTCGTATGGGGCTAGATCTGGAGAGTATGGTGGGTGTGGCAAGACTAAACCTTTTCCGACTTCAAAAATTGCTTCACAATTTCAGATGCATGCGAGGGAGAATAAGCATGAAAAATACATACATGCCAAAATCTTTACACGGGTCGTCATTTCTTATGATACGCGTATTTTTTGAGGGTTTATTTTGTTTTATATCGTTTCGGAATTACCGACCTATAACACAGACCTTCGGCACCGCAATTTGAAACGGCAATACGATCACAAGAGAAGAATATGCAATAAATGACCTTTTTTATGCTCGTGGTCGTTTTGTCAATAACAGACCTTCTTTCGTATTTGGTTAGCTAAATTTTTGGGCTCGTTCGAAATAGTCAAACCATGTTTCATTATCAGTAACAGTGTTTGCAAGTTGTTTTTAATAAAAGTTTTGAAATATTGGAAAGGTGTTGAATAATCCTATCCAGGCTTATCAACATCCACGGAATCTTGCAAAACTTTGTGGTACAAGATAAATTCCATATCGAACAACCCTCTAGTTGTTTATAAAGCGTTTCACCGTTTAAAATTTATTTAACTTTCTTGCATGAAATAAGGGCAATAAATAAAAGAAAAAGCAACCACAAATATATTAAGAACGATAAATTTCCAACAGCAATATTAAAACGTCTAATCTCGGGACACAAAATAGTGAGGGAACCGGACGCGGTGTTATTGAAAGAAATAGATAGGTATATATAAACTGAACTTAACGGTTTTAGTAACTATAGTATGCTTAGCTATGGGGAATCGCATCAGCCGTGGGTGTGATAAAAATCATTGAAAACTACATGTACTTAGTTATTAACATTATTAAAGGTTTCATATATTTTGTTAGTTTGTTGAGCTAACGAGATTCTCGGAATGCACTTTTAGTAAAATTTTCTCAGATGAAAATGCAGCCTGAAAGTTTATTAAAATTTCAAATTTCTTAAAACTTGACCTAGTAAAGTTGTCTCAAAGCTGGTCAAGTTATAAAACAACTCACTGAAGCTAAGTTACTTATTTCAAATTATCTATACTTTAAAGCTATGCCCAAAGTCATAAAACGAAATCCGGAGATCAGTCTCAAATCTCAAGCATCTGATTGGCTGAAATGGCGACCTGTCGCCATTTCAGCCAATCAGATCCTTGAGATTTGAGACTGATCTCAAAACTTAGTTTTATGATATTGGGCTTATTTTTGTGAATGTTTTGTTATCTGAAGGCAACCATTTCGTCAAGTTGATTTGTAAAACTATTCGTTTAAACTTTGTACCTCTGAAAGTATATGCTCAGCCGTTACACGAACATAACAGTCAAATTTTAAACTTTAAACTTTTTAATGAATTTCCTAAACTTGGTGATACTATTAGTGAATAAATACATTGTCTTGTCCTTCACTAGTTGTTCAATTTAACGGTAGTGGCACCGTTCTTTTGGTTTTTATGGTTAATTATTAATAGTTTATATACTGATGACTGTTTTTATTTTAGTGTTCATATAACAGCAATATTTTAAAAGAGTGAATAGAATCACGATACAACATCAGTTTACATGTACGAGGTTCAATATCCTATGTTTAATCAAAGTTTATACACCAGACAAAGTCTTGCAAAATGTACCTGGTAAAACATGTAACTGTTTGAGATGTAACGATTGTTCTGCGTGATATGTTTCCAGTTCAAGAGAAGGTCTAGAATGTTTGCCATTGTTGAAGGAATCCATCTTTTTCTCTGGTTAAATAATTCTTCGAATCTTTCAGGCGCATGGGTCAAAGCATCAGCGGCGGCACAATACTCTATACGATGTCCCTGCAGCAGGAGTAGAGTGCACAGCCATCGATCTTCGCCTACATATATTAATGCCTTTTAAATTAAACATTATTTAATTGTAAATATCTTCCCTTAATTCAATTGCGTTATTTATGAATAATAAACGCGAATGCTCGAATGCCTAAACTCCAACCTCTGGCTTTTTACTTTTTTGTTGTCGTTCGCCATTATGTATGAATATCAGGAAATCTGATCTCTAACTTGTCAAGTTTTAAAATGAAAAAAGTCAAATTATTATAAATGCTGAAAATAATATCGAACCAACAGACTAAAGAAGCTTTATGATGAAATGTGCCGTAAAGCATGTTATTTTAACATTTAAAACGAAACCAAATAATTATTTGGTATCTCGAAAGTGTGTGTGTGGGGGGGGGGGGGGGGGGGGTAGATTGTCAGTCTGGTTGTCATGTCGTATTTTGCCTGCGGCTTAGGCAGTATAACACCCAGACCGGGCAATATTTTTTGACAATTTTTTTAAATTTCTTAAACACTTAAAAGGTAAAAACGAATGCATGCTATAAGTTATATTTTACGGTCAATATATAACAATATAGCTATTTCACATAATGAATTTTACTGCAAATGATTCATTGGTCTACATCCCTTATTTGCTTAACTGTAAAGTGGAGGTTATAATCATCAGTATTTAAGCAATGCTGTTTTTGATTCCTTGTGAAAAAGACTTGGAAGGATTTGATAACGGAAGACATATAACATGGATGCCAACTATTATTTTCCATTAATGTTTACCCTGATCATACTGTATGTAATGTTTTGGTTCGGTTGGTTTCGTCGTATATGTCTTTATAACCTCCGAAATGGCTGATGCCCTGTATAAACTAAAACATCCAGGACTGCATAAAACACATCCAAATTTGTCCTCTGTTGCCTTCTGAAACCAGTGACATGACGCATACTGAAATATTTGATACCATACCATCACACCTGTAAACAAAGTTTTCTTGTAATAAAAAGTAGCATTAATTTCGAACTTAACAATCCAATTAATTTTGTTTCTTTGGTTTTACAATGGTGTGTTTACCTTTCATATTTTCCGTACCTTTCTACCTTGCTATTGAAATATGTTTATCTGCATGCATTCGCTTCTTGAAATAAAGTGAAATATGCATATCAGGAATCGCAAAACTCAGAAAACCTCCTCCCTACGCAACCAAAAAGTAGAGGAAAAGAGAACATGGGTTTATGACAATATCGATTTAAAAAAAAGACACCACAAACAATTAACGAAAAAGAGAATCCTTGGAGTTACCCCCTTGGAACTGTTATTGGCAAAACAACTCGATTATGTTGCATGAAAAAGCACACACACACATATATATCGCTTATTGAATTGTTAAGTAAAAGAGAGGGTAGTCAATGACTTTACAGAGACCAGAGCCCTTGAAGTCAAATCAACAAGAACACGATGACTGGGATAAATAGATCGAGCTTCTAGGCTCTTTTACAAGATTTCCCCATAAACCTTCTAAAACTCTTAAACCCCTGCCACCGTCGTGCAATCAAAGAAGTTAGCATAACGATCAACTGTAGATAGGTTAATCACCAGGCATGGAGATGGCTGTATAATATCGTGATGGTAACCATTCTTTTAGAATTTACAGAGTTTTAATACTGGTTCCAGTTGGATGAATGCGTCCGGAAGCAGCTCCCACAGCAACATTCTTTTTCATCCGGTCAATCAATTTTTGAACAGCTTTGGGTTTGAAGTCGACGTCCCCATCCAATGCAAGCAGAAATGTGTCATCCGTAACATTTTCCGGTTTAAAACCGAGTAAGTAGTACATATACATTACCTAAAATATAAATCACTATCAGCATTTGTGTTTTAGGAGATATTAAATTATTCATTAAGCAAAGATTTTACCTAGAAATTTGATTTAAAGATTTGATAAAAAGTGGATAATCAAATTTCATAATACCCACCAATATATCATATTATAACGTTAACACCGTGACACTGATGATCTACATAATTAGTGTCCATCTACAATATACCATATAAATTCGTTCATATCGTTCATATATGGCCTCATGAATACCTTCATGTTAAATAGACGTCGACTGAGTATTTAAACGATATTTTTTTTCAAGATTTTATGCAAATAATAAATTTGCTGTAATGATATATAAATATAGTACACGATGAAAGGCAATTGATTCTCACTCAGAAACCTTAACCACTCGGCCAAGGATGCCCTTTTAGTTAGTTTATACCAGAGAAAGATCAAACAATGGTTCACTCGACGCTTGAAAAAAACGAATGCCGGAGATCAGTCAGTAAAATATCTTTTTTTCATACATTTTTCGCATTTAAGATAATTTAATTCCATTATAATTTTTTGTTACCTTAGAAAATCATCTGCATTTACTCAAAATTCTGTTCTTAATACAGGTCTCGAATACATGCTCATTCTTGTTTAATTTATATTCCATACACTCTCAACATTTCATTTATATCTGTTCAAATAATAAACAAAGTCAACCGCGTATTCCAGTCTACTTCCATTCTTTAGCTAGACAGCTTTGTCAGCGAGAGCTCGAAATAATAAAAAAGTAAACCAATTAAGACGAGTAAGAGTATATTAATTTATTTAATCGTAAAAAAGGTATCCACAAACCAAATACATGTGTTGCTGATTTTATTTGAAAGTTATAACTGCAAAAATGTATATGTTTCTGTTGAAATTACGATTTCAGGGTGTAATACCACTATTAATATAATTTCAAGCTCTGTAACAGACACCTCACAACTATTCTGTTTTTGGTTGTAAACAAGTTTTGCTTCCATTTTTGAAAACAAAATTGAAGCAAGTTACACCATCTCAAAATACAACATTTCATGTCTATAATAAATGACACAACAGTACTTTCAATGTTGCTTTAGCACATGATGCAGCAAATGTTATGCTAAATATGGAGCGTAAGTTTGATGATAAAACGCCCCTCCCCTTGATATCTAACTTGATTTCAACCTACTCCAACAAGAAGTTTATAACTCATTATTTAAATAATAAACAGCAATTAATCTTGTGTATAAATTTTACCTGACTCCATCGTTTTCGACGCCTAATAAGCTTCTCATTTTTCAGATGTGCTGTAAGCAGATGACCTCCGGGCAACTCCCACTTAAGTTGCCCTCCATACGGCATGGCAGTTAGATTTAGGGGGTTTATATTGTAAGGCTCTTTGCCATTCATTTCACTGAGAAAAACAATTATAACAAAAACAACGTTAATGTATTGAGTATATTTATCATTGTAATCAGAGAAAAATTGAAGAGAGAGAGAGAGTACAAATGATTAAATTAAAGATTCTACACTCTGGTTTGAAAAGTTTAATTTACTTGTTGATTTTAAGTGTAGTTTTGTGGCTTTACATGGTTCGAATGCGTCATCTAGTTTAACACTGTCCATTTCAAGGCGGTCATCCACGCGGTTTTCTCTTTCGTTGGTTGTTTGTGTTGTTCTTAACGAAATACATAGAATTGTAAACTCATGCTCTCTCCTTTTTTGGCTTTTGTGGGAAGACTGTGTTTTCTAGCTTTGCCTTTTCCTAATATCCATATTTTACTAAACAAAGGAATATAATTACCCTCTTTGTCATACAACACAGCAACTTCTTAATATTGATTTTCAAAATATTCCTTATGTATGCATTTTCACTGTTTAAAAATAAAGACGTTTTATTAAAAAGTTTTACCTTGCTAACTTTTGAATAGCTTTGATCAACCGTTTTTGAACAGTTTTGATCAAGCGTTTGACGTATTTGTTTGGTTTAAAATTACCATCGTTAGATGTTTCAAATGCGTCGTCCAAAACGCTATGGGCTGTAATATATAATACGCTTTATCAAATATTTAAACAGTAAGCTTGTTATTAATCATGTTGAATTTTAGGTTAAGGTATTTTGCTGTTCATCTTAATATATAAGTGTACATTGTCGCTTTTCCATTGCTCGCTTTACTTTCGCAACTATTATGTCAACAACAAAACATGAACTAAAACAACTAATACATGTAAATTTAATCAATATTTGTTTTTAATTCTGCAAAGTTCAACTATTACCAGACCAAAACTCCACATAATTTAATGATCTATAACACAACACAATAAGTTGCCTAGCTTTTTATGTTTTATATGTTTGTGTGCTTTTGCATGCAACATTGTTGAGCTGATTGGTGGGTTGGGGTTATTTTTTCACCAAGACAACTTGTACTTGTTTCGTGATACGAGAACCTAATGGGGCAAGTGTGAGGTTGGTGCACCCTAGAACCTGGTTTAAAAACCAAGTGGCAATTTGTTTTGCCACTGACCGTTCCAAGGCGGTATCCCCAAAGGTTCTCTTTTTCGTTAGTTGTTAATGACGTCCTACTTGAATTGACATACTTATAACAAACATGCTCTCTCTCTCTCTCTCTCTCTCTCTCTCTCTCTCTCTCTCTCTCTCTCTGTCTCTTCCTCAGTTCTATTTCGCTGCGTTGGGAGGCTGTGTTTTGTGAGTGTGGCGATTCCTGATATGCATATATTACTTTTTTATATTGCAGAGCTTTTAATTTTACAGCCAAACGTCGTTTTTTTGGTTTCAAAAAAATCATTTTAAAAAAGACGATTACATAACATGATATACGGTTCATAGTTTCCTTGAACTTTATTTTCTTAACAACATTTATTTTTAGTTCTTTATTTTATGGTGGATTCGTGGATTGATATGCCGATGAAATTCACGAAATTACCCCGCGAAAAAATATTTTTGCCGTAAAAGAAAAATAAATATGAAATACAAATGGCTCGACTAAGCTCAGTTAATGCTATACCGACAAGTATGATTTCGCTCTTTTTTGGCACACATTATTCTAAACTGTCCAACTTAACACTTTTTAAAACCAGTGTGTTACTTATTCAAAGGCAAAAATGTGATATGGGTAGGTAGGTAGGTTATAACAGTTAGATCTAGTTTTAAAATAAATCGTTTGAAAATACACGTTACATAAATGGATATTTTTTTGTCATTTGTCTTTTCCGTCTTTAATTAAATATTAAACAATTGAATTTTTTTTAATTTAAACCTCCCTGAGACTGTTATAAACCGTATTACAGTTAACCGCGTGACGACTTTTTGAGATCTGGATTCATAATACACAATGTCGTTTGCTTAACGTCTAAAGAATGACGCCATAAGCCGGAAAACTTATTTTACTTTACATAAACAATTCGAGTTTAAAAAAGAGAAAAAATAAATACAAGTTGCTGTTACCTTCAAATCCAAAACGATCTGGATCAGCGACCCTTGTACCTGTAGCTTTTCTTGCCTTTTTTCCCTTGTGTTCATTGTCGATTCTGAATAAATATATCAGTAATGTCACATTGAAACTGACCGGATGCAAAATCTTTACACAGAAAGTTCTTTTGGGTTTACTGTAGGGTAATAACATAATTCAACTTTTTCTAAATACCGCTACATCAAAATGGGATTCGAGTTATCCTTTCGAACCATATCTGAACCCGCCTCTGCTGAACAATAATTTGAACAAATATTTTGACTCAATTCACCTCGTACATCTACGGATACAAAGAGGCCTAGCATTTTAATGCTAAAATCAGCAATAGCACACTAAACATGTACAGGTACATAAGTTACACATTCGGTCACATTAAGTATAAGAATAGATAAAGGACGGTAACTTCAAAAAAGGTATGTGGTTGTTACTTTATGCAAATTTTCCTAAATGGCAAGTGGTTGTTACTTTATGCAAATTTTCCTAAATGGCAAATAAGTGATTAATCTTCATCGAAGCGGTATTTGGAATATGAATCGAGGTCGTTTTTCCATGTGATTAATTAATTTTTATTAAGTTAGAAAAGAAAGCAATAAATTAACTTACATGTATCAACGTTTTTATACAATTGGGACTGGAATCAAATAATATTGTATCATTTTTTTTTAAAGTTACAACAGAAACAATTAATTTATAAATAAGTACCTTTAAGCAATCAGGCTTCACTATTTTTCATTATATTATTTTGTTCCTATGAAACGTCAGACTTCCCGAAGTCGTTAATTGTTTTTGGCGTCTTATTTGAACTGACATACTTATAACAACATGTTCTCTTTTCCTCTCTTCTTTTTCGCTGCGTGGAGAGGCTGTGTTTTGTGAGTGTGGCGATTCCTGATATGCATATTTCACTTTTTAGTTCGAAATTTCCAGGAAGATTTCTCACAGTGGCCTACGTATGCTTGCATAACAAGGGAGGCCTTTATCAACTCTTTTCCAATTTGTAATGTCCATTGAGATGTTTAGTTCTGTTATGTTTGTCGTATAAGACTTCTGGTTATTGGACCATTCTTTACCCATTGTTCTTGTTTGTTGATTTGTTTGTTAAGGAGAGCACCTTAGGTTATCACAGGTAGCGTTGTTTGTGCTGTGATGCGGCTGTTAAAAGTCTCCCCGTACATTCAATCAGTGCTGTTATTAGTTCCCTTGAAGGTCGTTGGGCCCGATACTTATTTACTATATTAACAGTACTTCAAAATTTTTTTTTCATATTTCGACCAGTTTAAAGAAGGATGGTTTCAATATCCCCGCCAATATAGTTTTTGATATTATTCCATTACCCCAAGAATATATTTCCTGTTTTTTAAATTTTGCCTTAGGCGTTGTCTGTGATGTGCAGGATTTATATTCTCAGATCCATTCTCTTTATTTCCGCCTAATGTTGTCTCATTTAGGGCCAACCACACACCGCTGAACATGGAAAATACCGCATTAAAGGTTCCATGTTCACCGTAATATACATTCCATCGTTTGAGGTGGATCAAAATTGTACTGTTTATTGGTGTAAATATAAATATTGAGTGCGCCTAACCCGGGTCTTGGAGGTTTGGGCAGTAATATTTATTTCTATTATCGTCCATGAATAATCTCAATCAAAACGAGCCTGCAGTATTTTCATATTTGTTGTGCTCGGTGGCTTTCAAAGTTCCCCTTTCATCTGCTTATTTTTTTCGGAATTTATATGTAGCTGTACACAATTGTTATTTTGCGCGGTTCAGCCGGAGTCTTGGCTAGTTTTTTAACCGCATACAACATCATGCCTTCAACAATTCAGAATGTGCTCTGAGAAAGAATAGATATTTGGCTGAAAATAGGGATATTGGTTAAAAATAGCAAAATTTAATTTAAAAACAAATTTGTAGTGGATGTTTTGGACTTGAAAAGTTTTTTTAGATGATGGGAATCAACGAAAATCGCTTTGACCGAATTTGAGCGTATAAGTTTCATTTGGTCTTAAAATGCAGGTTAAACATTAGAGCGCAATTTACCAGCAAAAGTTTAGATTGTTATTAATAAGTTCTAAGATCAGAGAGACTCTAATCTCTTAAGCATCCTTCAGCATTTACTTTTATTAATATAATAGTATTAGATTTAGACCTCATTCATGAGGCATTTCACATCCTAGCGATACTTATCAAAAAGAGTAGTTTTAGCAAATCATTGTTGACAATTGTTTTAAATATATATGCTTTCGAGTTAACCTTTGCTGTATTGTTATCTAGACTATTTTCAAAAATATTGCTGTAAAGTGACAAATAAATCGTTATACGTAAATACTTTTAATAATCATTTTTTTATCGTTGGCTATTGTTACAAAAACATCTATTTGCGAAATGCTGTTTATCTCAATTATAAAACCTTTTCACAGACTGTCATGCAGCGTGTTCACAAAACTTCGAATAACTAAACAATTGCAGTATTAAACAAAAAGAAAAGATAAAGAACCGCAAACAACATTGAAAGATCAACGCTGAAAGATCAACAGAGGTATTCAAGACTAATTAACTTGAGTATACAATTTATATTTGCTGCATTATGATAAAAGTCAACCGACACAAAATTGTTTTTATATCCTAAAATCAAAATGGCATCATAACCGCAAAGGGCATCGTCTTCACGCGCAAACGATTTCGGAATGACGGAAACAAGACAATGACACCAGCATCTTATAAATTACAATACAAAACGCCAATATATATTAACAGTATCAAAAGATGTTAGTCTGATAGTAGAAAGATCTTAGCCTTATAATATATATAATATCCCTCGGCTGGAACAAGGGATATGCTTCAATGATTCACATGTTAAATGTAAATTTAACACTTTACACAGAAAAATATTTACTGTTCTGGCTTTGATTTTACAAATAGAATATAATGATATTCATTTATGTTTTTTTTCAATATCTTTATATTGTTGAAAAAAAACAAACACAATTTTGACTCACGATATTTCATTTTCATACGTGTTGTTTTGTTGGAAATAACTGTATAAAAGAATAATTAAACTGTAAATTGTATCTGGTTTTACCTGTTCGTCGGACGTGGTTTTCCTTCTTCTATTCAACATTAACGACTGATAAACGAATATTCCGCAATATAGTGGTAGCACAAACAATCTGTGAATAAAGTAAACACAGCAATTACATATCTCAGCTAACGATAAAAAACTAATGTGTAGTTTCACAACAAATAATCCTAAATCAAATTAGCCTTTGATACCCCGTCAGGACATTCCATTTCTTTGGAAAATTATCAGTATAATATATTATGACACAAGCAATCGTTTAAAAAGAAGTGAAATATGCATATCACGAAGCACCACACATACAAAATACAGCCTCTCCACCCAGCAAAAAATGAAGAGATCAAACGAGAGCATGTTGTTGTAAGAATGCCAATTGAAATAAAAGACGCCACAAACAACGACAAAGATAACCCTTGGTGTCACCGCCTTAGATCGGTCAGTGGCAAAACAAATTGCCGCCGGGTGTTTGACCCAGACTCCAGGGTGCACCAACATTACACTTGCCCCAACAGGTTCTCATATCACCAAACAAGTAAAGGTTGTCTCGATGAAATAACTCCAACTCACAATTCATTTTGACAAAAGAATTGCAAAGCCAAAAAGGCAGGGTACTCAATGAAAGTTCTTGACAAAGTACACAACATTTTCTTGTCAGTATCATTACATTCACGTCTGAATTTCAAATTATGTTCTGTACTTCTTAGTTTTTGAGAATTTATGTAAATAGAATTTTAAGGAATTTTAAGGTCTAGCTTTTTTCTTTACTTTTCTAACCTGTCTTACTGTATGCAAAATAAAGATACATAAGTAACGATTTTGTACAAAGTATCATTTTACCGTTATTAAGATTTTAATAATATTCTTTTTTATCGATGAACGTGCAGGGGACGAGAGTAGTGGGGCCATAATATTATAAGCTGTTTTAAACAGATATATATTTTTATATTTTTAACGTCATTGCTAGCATTTGGGTGCAACCCCACTACAAGCACCACAACCAACGACAGTGGAGTTCAATAAAATAGTTTATTAAAAATGGAAATAATCCTTAAAAAATGAAATATATAAACAAAAATTAGTTTTTTAGGAAGTATGCTCTTACTTTTCTGTTCTTTGAATGCGTTCTTCCGACGACTTCCATATGTGACATGTTACCAGAATAATTGAGAAATATCCACAAAGTCCAGCTAGAAATGGCAGCAAATAGCTTTTTTTATCCATAAACCATGACAGAACGTTTTGGTCCTGACTGTCTGACAAGGTCGGAAACGGTATTGCACATCCCGCATATTCTGTTAATATGGAACCTGAATACATGCCAAGAATGACTCCTAACGTAGTAGGAGTTGACAATACTAATGGCAGAGTGTAGTCGATGACTTGGGTCATTATCTTACATGCAATTTTTCCAAGCTTGAAACAGATGCCGCTAGACAGTGCACCGACAGTCGCTATAACAAGTGGAAGATAGTGACTACAAGTGGTGCCAAATTCAAATGTTGTTTCAAATGCAACGTGGCCAAGAGTTGTATTAAAATATTCTGTATCCATTTTAAAGTAAAGACTGTCAACACATGCTGTTTGTTTGTATCCGCAGAACAGTCCGTACACTGACGTCGGTAAAACAAACAATAAAATTATTCTCCAAACGCTTGCATAAAGAAAAAAATTCTTTCTTGACGTGCACTTTCTTTTGTTTTTGTTAAACCTAAAATCGTATCTGGATCGTTTTCAAAGTTTTCCCACCACTCGACACTCGTGAGAATTGGTGCCAAATTTAAGCAAATTATATATGCCGGGCTATACATGACTTCATTTACCGTATTGTGTATGTGATAAATCCAGAGACCTGTAAACAAGGAAAAAAAATATTTTGAACGGAAAATGATAGTAACTGCAATGTTTATATTATCGGTTAGAATCATTTAAGACAAAACAACTTAAAATTTAATGATAAAAAATGACATCGACAAAACCATATTGGCCCTACAAAATTAAATCGTAAATTCATGTTAGACGTTTATACGCCTTTCCAATAAACAGTTTCGCAGTCCTGTACGAGTTACTTCCCGCGACCGAAAATCAATCCAAAACGAGGCTCTGCAGGATAGCTGAACGATCGGGCTAATGGCTTAAGCACATAATAGCTAACCTTATCCGCTATATTGCAGGTCTGCGTTCTTTATATCTTTTATATATTTTAATATATTTTACTGGTGTAAATGTTGCAAATTGCTAAGGCTAGTAATGCGCTATTATCCGGAAATCGTGATATGTCAACATCTGGTTACATGATCTGTAGACAAAAAATACAATCTGAATTTGTTGATACTTACACATTTGAACAATAGAATTGTCCTTAAAAATTAAGGCGTTTATGGTCAACGTGTAAATAATTTGAATATTTAAAATGTTACGTATACTTCACAACCAAATATGATTGATTCTGTCTAGAAATAAAACAGGATCGGTAATCTGATCGTTTGTTGTAGAAGTATCATTCGTAGAATAAAATCCAAGGATTTAGATGCCGGCTTCCAATAAGATGAGAATATTTATATCACAATATGGTTGCATATCCAATTTAGATTTCTTAGGTTTGACAGATTGTAATTTTGGCATAAAAGCCCAAACTCTTAAAAAAACATATATAAAATGTTTTGACAAGATTTGTTTCTTATTGACGGCTTTTGTTTCTATAACATGTCATAATGTTGATTAAGAATCCATTTACGTGCTTAATCAAATACATTTGCTGGCACATCCAGTAGTAAAAGGACTCCGAATTGGAAGGTGTAGATACCTTGCAAATAGAAATTACACGATCTCTATTGGTCAATGATATCTGCCCCTTTAAGTAATTGACAGATGACCCCGTGTGCGAGACAGTTTGACATGTTTATGGCATGCCGCGTTCAAAATCACTCGCCGCCGACATAATCACAACATGATGTCAGTAGTTGAATAGACACGCTAATGCGGAAACGAGACTCAATTAAGCCGTGAAGAGAACACTGCGACTGTCTGTTAGTTCAAGTCGTTTAGTGTCTAATGCGAGGAATAATGAATTGACACTTTTAGTCAGAAACCTGATTGTTTTATTAATTATTTTTAAAAATATCATGACGCTGATGTATTATTACTAATTCAAAGAGAAAATATATTTTTCAAAAAAGAATTTTATGATAAAAAAGAAAGTTGTAGGTACATATTCCCTATTACGTTATTACAGCGAGCAATCATTTTTCATGTAAAGCAGTCACGTGACTGGACAGGGGAGGTAACCAAATAAATTCATCGAATTATTGGAAAGGCATATATTTGCAAGAGCTATTTGGCAGTGTTTACTTTTCGTCTATTTCAAGTATATATGTACTATATATGTATTTACCATGTAAATACTCATGCAGTGCGTTTTATTTTAAAAGAAAGGTATCACTTTAAGGTGGATGGACACGTTGCTCACCCAGTTTTTGACGTCAAAAATTAAATTTTGTCCAAATCTTATGAAATTTGGTCCGAATAATTTATAAGGATCGCTTTATTGAAATATGCAAAATATTTTCACTTGCCGACGACGGATATTGAAAAACTGCGCCATCTATGAAGGCACCCTGATTTCCTCCGTTTTTCATTAAACGTAAAGATTTAACTATGAAGTTAACGCTAATATGATACGAAATTTGCACTGAACATGCACCAGTACAAGTATTATGGGAATTTGGTAAAATCTTTGAATTGAGACATTCTGTGTACTTGAAATATCATTATAATCTATGTAACGCGAGCTTTTTTTCTACCGTTTTTTTCCTTCCCCTACTGTTTTTAATGTAATATAAGTGCGAAAGCAGACGGTAAACTTTCGTTATTTTTTAATATGTTATTGCCAGATATTTAAAAGTTCTAAATGTGAAATAAAAAATGGATGTCTTCGGTTTACTTTTTGCGTAAAAATAAAGAGAACGTAAATTCGGGTAATAGTTCTGCGTTCGTAGAAAATCCGACGTTAATTATACACGACAGCGTAGTTGAAATAACATTATATCTTAAGACACATAAGTGTAAGACAGAATTTCACCTCTCACTGAAAGTGAACATGACTGCTCGGTAACTGTCTTTATACTCTGGCCAGTTTCTCTTTCTCTGGTTTAAAGAGTGCCTTTATTCACCATGGGAAGGTTCATGAACGCCAATATGTTGTTCATTTGTTGTTCCCCTATACAAGTGTTTATCATGGCTAAACGAACGATAAAACAATGCCGTCGCTTTATGTATAATTTTCAATTACAGAGCAATATGGGGTTAATAGAATCACGTTCTGTTGAAAACGTCATAAACCTAAAGACTACCTTTAAGAAAACAATAGTTCAAGCTAGAGGACGGAGAAAGCGACATTCTTAAAACGCAAGTAGGGACAGGTTTACATCTGGGTATAAAAACTAATTTACCTGCGGCCAACTTTGTATTAATATCAAAGCAGCCAGTTCTGATTTGATGGTTGCTGATTTTATGACATTTACCGGCTGTTGTCAGCCGAGCACCATGCACACTCTGTGAAGAAGGCCTAAGTCCGTATTTTGTTTCTGATTTTATGTTTGTTAACGACAACTCATTTTCGCGCTTGTGATATTTTTTTCAATCCATCAATCAGCACTTGAAATTCGACCACCCGCCTGCCTTCCAGCAAATCATATTCATTCTTGTTTGAATTCACAAGGTTTTTAAAAAATCATTTCTGTTTAAATTTATTAGTGAATTTTCCGTTTTCCGCACGAGCCTTCATGTTTATCGTCTGCTATTCGTTAACAGACTCCAGTGTGATAAAAATAAATCTGGAGATAAATCCCAAGTCTCAAGCATCTGACCATTCGCCATTTCAGCCAATCAGATCCTTGAGATTTGAGACTGATCTCAAATCTTAGTTTTATGATCTTGGGCCCTGCTTTCAAATGTTAAATTACGTCGATTCTGGTTTTGGAAAATACGTGCACGATTTCCACATTTAACTCATACAGTTTCAAAGCAGTTGACTGATGAATCTTTCGTGTAAAGTAGATCTTTATGTACCGCGTATTTTAATCAATAAAAGTAAACTGAAATCAATTTATATGTTTCAATGCAAATAAACGCAGTAAGATATAAATTTCAAACATTATTTATATACAAAATTTCAAACATTATTTATATACAAGAAGTTTCATTTGCCTATGCTTAGTCACTATCTTTGCATGATGTTGCGCGAGAGTGTCGGCTTGATGGCCACCAATAAAACCTACATACCCGGAATCACACCCGGTCTCACTGATGACAGTAAAAGTTTCGAAAGTATTTATACTTTGCGACCTGTTCTCAACTCCGCCTTTCGGGATTATTACGTTGTCTACTACTAAGTTGAAAATAAATAAACAAAAATCGTTATTTCGTGTAGTTTTACTGGTTTTTATTTTGGAATGTATGATTTGCTCATACGTGTAGAACTTGGTTCGGTTAATTGAAAGTATTTTTTGATGACTTACGAAATAACCATAGCCGAACTGACTAAGCATTTATTTGTTTAACTTTAAACCTTTTTTTACAAAACATTCATTAAACTTTGTTTATTTCTCTAAATATGCTTCTCTATCCAGTCACTAATCAGTCGACAATTATTTAAATAGGGCCTATACGTAAAAAACTTCAATTGATTAAAAACAATAAAAAACTATCGCAATTGATATCATAAATCAAACGGTCGGAATCAGGAAAAAACCTTTTCTATATTTAATTTTTGCATCAATATCAACTCTGTATGCAATTAAAATTGATTTAAGGTAGTTCGCGCCCATGGCCGAGAAACGACGTCAAAAAATGAAAATTAAAATAAACACTTGAAACTTTGCACAAAGTCGTACAAATCACCGCGCAATGGTAAAGGAATGCCCTGGTGACGTCATGAAATCCCCGCTATTTTTATAATTGTTGCTAATTTAAGATAGCTCTTCCTGGAATGTTGCTATTTTTAGATTACTTTTATTTTTAGTTGCTTTTATACCCCTCAAACGGGAAGTCAACAAGTTTACTTATATGACATCATCAATAAGCACGTTCCATTTTCTAGAATTATCATTGATTGAAAATAACGCATTAGCCTTTTCTAACTTCCCGCCAAAATAACGGTTTTTACTAAGACTATCATTTACTCGCATAGATAGTACTTGCTGTGATACAAATTTGATGTTTGTTGTGAAATATTAGGTTTTTCTGTATATAAATGTTTGAAAAAACGGATGAATGTGTTCAATAAACATGGAACTATTTTTGGTCGTAGTATGATTTTTTTTATTTGAGTAAATAGGCGGACCAGTCCAAATGCCAAACCCGGGGTAAGAAATGTTTTAAACAACATTTCGAAATTAGTAAAAAGTATATATTTTATATTAAATTTAGAAACAAAATGATAAAATGAGGTGTAAATATAAGTAATAAATTTCGTGTTTGATAAGTTCACCGAGTCTTGAACGTCATTAGGGCTGGTTAAAGCACGCGTGGAGTCCTTCGGACTCCACACACTTTAACCAGCCCTAATGACGTTCAAGACTCGGTGAACTTATCAAACACGAAATTTATTCCTTAATTAAAACGCCGTCGTGTATAGTGTATATGACGTCGGCGTTTGTCCAAGTTTGTGTTTACACAAAACTATTACCTGAATTTACGTTCTCTTTATTTTTACGCAAAAAGTATCCCGAAGACACCCATTTTTTATTTCACATTTCGAAATTTTAAACATTTGACAATAACATGTTGAAAAATAAAAGAAGTTCACCGTTTGCTTTCGCACTTATATTACGTCGAAGACAGTAGGGGTACGCAAAAAAACGGCGTAAAAAAAGCTCGCATTACGTAGACTATTATGATATTTAAAGTACATAGATTGTCTCAATTCAAAGATTTTACCCATTTCATATTATACTTGTACTGATGCATGTTCAAGGCAAATTTCGTATCATTTGGGCGTAAACTACATAGTTGAATCTCTACGTTTAAGGAAAAACGGAGGAAAACAGGGTGCCTTCATAGATGGCGCTGTTTTTAAATTTTTAAATATCCGTCGTCGGCAAGTGAAAATATTTTGCATATTTCAATAAAGCGATCCTCACACATTATTCTGACCAAATTTCATAAGATTTGGACAAAATTTAATTTTTGACGTCAAAAACTGGGTGAGCAACGTGTCAATCCACCTTAATTAACACAAATACTGTGAAATACAAGATATGACAAACCAATAGCAAACATTTGTCCAAAAGTTCCAATTATACGGAGAAGCATTTTTATAACATTCATTCCCGATTTAGATATCCGTGTAAATATCTACAATGAAGAGGTATATGATACTATTAAAACAATAATGATCTAAACAAGTAAAATAATATATAAAGTTATGAGAAATAAAAAGACACACTATATGTTACTTTTTAGATTAGATAAAATAATGAAAATAAAATAATGACTTTTACAGTACTGAATGAGATCTTACACGAGAAATAAGCAAAATTTAATATTTCAGTCTCTGTCTATTTCGACAGTAAATGGAATACTACTTTCCAATTCACATAGCCTTGTGTTGATCTTAGCTCAATATTTACATGATTAACTTTAGATTTCACAGTTAAAGCAAATTTCACCGGATAAACATGTACCATTGCAAGTGATTTAGAAGGGCATAAAACGTGATTTTAAGTATGGAGGCATTTCTAAAAAAAACATATTATTGTTTTATTTAAGATGGCCGCCGTTTATGAGAAATGTTGTTATATTTTTAAATCAGTAGTGACCAAACAATGATCACCTTATACAATGAATGATTTTAATCATAGCTCATCTTTAGACTTTGTTTCATAGACAGATGTACTATCTACACTATCTTATTTTAATGGTGACCAGACATTGAACTTTCAAATAAATATATACAATATGAGGTGTTTGTAAAAGTGTCTTTGACCTTGAATTTCCTGATCGCGTATGAGGATGACAAAAGAAGAAATATGTTAATATATATCTTCATAACTGAAAGTGCAGGGGCGGATTTGAAGGGATTCAGCAGGGTAGCTCGAACTCACATTTTGGAAAGCAACATTTGGTTTTTATTGGGATTTTAGCCAGAAAGTTGCAAATTAACATGTGGATTTTTGCATCCGGCCCAGAAGTTTTTTCAAGAGACCTTACAAATTGTTTTCATAATAATATTCTTCATGTGGGCATTTAAATTGCTGTTTTATGTTGCTTAGTTGTTTGTGTTTGGATGTAAATAGAATTATTGGTCTAGCTTTTTTCTTTACTCTTCTTACTGTCATAAAATAAAACTTTCAATCTGATGTGGGACAAAGTGTTTTGAACTGCAGTTTGCTGTAAGAAGTAATTTAATATTTAACTCATAGTTTTGCAGAGGACATTTCAACGAAACTTTAAATTTTACCAATGACATTTCAACGAAACTTTAATTTTTACCGATGACATTTCAACGAAACTTTATTTTTTACCGATGACATTTCAACGAAACTTTAATTTTTACCGATGACAGTTCAACGACGATTGGAGAAAGCCCTTAAATTGATCAGCACGCTTTTTGCTGTGACCTGAAAATAGAGATTCAAGACTGGTCTCCACTCTCGAAGTTATAATCTGGGGTCTAGAAACAAATGCTTTTTAAATATACCTTCAAAAATGCAGGAACCAAACCAATAGAGTTCGCCAAAAGAATACCAGAAAGTGGGTCCAGTTTTGGTATAACAATGAAGATCATCATGTTCAGACCAATTCCATTAATGGTTTCAAGCAGGAGTTTCTGAAATGATATTGAACAAATTTCGCAGCACATAAAATCTACGAGAAACAGAGTCTAATATCGAAAGTAAGTCGGTGGATAGGTTAACATAAAAGTGTTATTCGTTCCGCTTCATAAAATGAATCTTTATGTGTTTGAATCGAACAGATTTGCATAACTAAATACATCGTGCATTAGCTATTAAGAAGTGACAGAATGTAAAAAATATACATACAATTATTATCGCCCTCCAACCAGGCGTGCGCCCTTTACCTCGGAATGCGACCTTCCAAAATGTCTCCATTGCTGTAAAAATATGAGGAGTCCCGGCCATCAAGATCAGTGCCCATAACCACAAGACATTGGTTTTATCTGTTTGGTACTTCAATCTGCCGTTCATTGTTTTTACATAGTCCATGAATTGGTTGCCATTTGTGGGGTAGATGTTAGCGGTGATAATAACGAAGCACAGTTTACTAACGACAGCTGTTCCAAGAACGGAGATAAACAGGACAACACACATCAATATCTTTGAAATGACATTTACTTTTTCCCAGCACTCTTCACTGGATGAGGTTTTCTCTGGCTTTTTTTATTTGAATCGGTTCCATTTGCTGTTAATGTAAATTTTATCGTTGTTGATCTTTATACTTACAGGTATAGACAGGCATATTTCGTATTTAGGACTTTAATCATAAATGTCCTTAAATGCTTTATCTAAAATAAGTTATCTTTATAAGTTTAACGACTTATAGTGATCTAAACTTGCTTTGCAAACGGTGTATTTGCTCGGATTCTGCCATTTTGCTCAAATGCCGTGTGTTTTAATCCAGCAAAACCCAGAAATGGGCATTGATAAGCTTATTCCAGTGACCAGATCTTTTTATATGTAAAACCAACTGATAATATTAATAGTATCTCTAATTTTATCAAGCATGTTTGCATCTGTAGTAAATTCTTTAGAGCATTTATTGTTACATGACTTTATTGTGAACCACAAATTGTCGCATGTAATGGTTGTCAAAACTTCATTAACATCGTTTTGACAAAAAACACTGAGAACATGTAAAGATCTGACATTTTGATGTGACACGACAGAGCTTGTTTTATAAAGAGTGCCCATTTTATCAAATTACAACAGCGAGTCATACTTACTTAATACCAGGATATGTTGTGTCTGACTTGGAATCGCCATTGCCTTGTGTGCCTTCAATGCTGCTTAAACAATAAGAACACGTGTTTGTTTTACACACGCACCTGTAATACTGCTGAACGAATTTTATAAAAAAGATTTTTGTAATAATCATGAAAATAAATTAAAATGACTTTTTTATAAACATTGCCTCCAAACGTGAATAGATAATGATTATAAGCCCACATTGGGAATCGAACAGCGTCTAGCAACAAAACATTTCATACTCTATCGACTGAATTAACCAGGACAACCCCCCCCCCCCCCTCCCGGAAAAAAGGTGAACCGATAAAATGCGGGTTTCCCTCAGGCTGACAATGTGCTCGCCACTATGTGACAACGGTACATATGTACTTATTTTAAAAAAAACCTTCTCAACATTTCGGTCAGCCCGACATTTTTTCACAAAACTCGGAATATATAGCACAAGTACAATCAAACGTTCAAACGTGTTGTGCAAAGTAAGTATTTTAGATGATTTCAACACCAAATTCTGGGTCATAATGAAAGTGGAAACTATAATCTACTTTCTTTTGTTTCAGTTTGTGTTTAGAGTTGCGAGAATAAGTTTAGTGTTTCAGTTTTGAGTGGTAATTAATTAATGATTTTTTGTTAAAGCTGACAGTAAGTATTTTTTCTAAACTTTCTCTAAGCTATGCATGATATATTCAACAAACGAACAAAGATGTCCTAAAACCAGAGTGTGAGAGCTATCTGACGGCAAGCATTTTTGTTAGTTGATAATTCTAATTGTCATACGGCTCCATCATTACGAGAAGAATCCGTTTGAAATCAGAATAATGTTGCATTAATATGGAATTGTCTTCAACATACTTTTTCGTGTTTTGTTCAGTAGTTTATTGCGGTATGTAAAGCAATCTCACAAACTAGCAAATGCATCCCGGTATCTATGCACCTCCATACACAAAAAAGCTAAACAACTAAAAGTCCCCCTTTTATAACCCTCTTTTATAATAAAGATAAATAGTGAACTATGAACGCCTACGAACACGACCAATATGAAAGTATTGCAGACTTGGTTTGCTTAAGTCTGATCATAGGCAGTAATGAAAATACTACCCACATCGCCAAGCCTCGAAAAGCGCAACTCAATATTTACACTAGTGTACAATTTAGATCCATCCCAAACGATGGTATACATTTTGCGGATACGCTTAAAATTATATACAATTTGTGTCCACACCCATGACTGATACGAAAAAATCGGTGCGACCTGAAAAAAAATAAAACCGAAACCTAATACATAGAACTTTCAGTGCGGTGTTTTCTGATTTATACGATTCCATGTTCAGATGCGCATGGTACCCAAATAAAGAAATGGGATTACTCTAAACGAGAAAACGATTTGCGGAAATCAAAATAATTGAATTTTGACAGGGATCTGAGATTTTTGTTTTACTTTTTTTATGCCTGGATTAAAGACCTTAGGGCTTCACAGAATACGTTGCAGCGACACAAAATTGCTTGTAAACGTTCTTAAAGCACGTTTTCTTTCCCGAACGGGAAATTTTTCAATAAATATTTCCTAATTTGGAGAGTGAAAAGGGGAATCCCCAACTTTCCCGCACAGGAAAGTTCCCCGACTGCATACATTCATGTGTTCATAAACCAACGTTAAAGAGATAAATGTACAAGCATGCCAACGAAAAAATAATTAATATAACAGAATATTTCAATTGTTACATGCAAACTGTGTTAAAATTTAATGAAGTTAAAATAGCACATTTTTTGGCTTAGCAACGCTGCCTTCTTCAAACAATTAAGTGTAAGCCGTATCTGAAAAATTAATTTCTACAACTTTTAACATATTTGCCAGTTTATTTCAAGACTTGATATACCAGATAGAAAACCAAAACAGCCCCAAACTTGACCAAGAAATGAAAAAAAGAGAAATACAGTCATAGAAAAAATCTCTAAGATTACAAATATCTATCTCTAATTTTGCAGTGTTTAATGATCAAGAATGACATTGTAATTCTTTAAAAAGTATATTTAACGGTATCAATACATGTCAGTTAAAAAGCTGTTAAATGTTTGCATTTTTGTGATTCGTTCACATTATACCGGCTGTTAACGAGGGTTTCTTCATAGAAAATGTCCCATATGTTCCTAAGCATACATAGGTTTCATAAAAATTCTGACAGCGAATTTGAACTGTCTTACATTGTAATAGTCACACGGGACAAGTAATAATAACAACACTCCATCGACATGCAGAGAGGCAACTGAGGACCGAAACAAATGATTATATAACGAGTGTGACGCCTTAAAAAGTTTGACTGACGAAAGGAACTTTTCAAATAACAGAGTAGATAGTTTTAACACGTTTTGGAAATTAACATGACAAGAACTCAATGACATGTATTTCAATACTTTTGCATATCTGATCCCTCCTTCCCTCCCTCTCACAAACGCACGCAGTCACGCACTCATATACGAACGAACGAAGAACGCACACACTTTCCTTTAATTTTGAACAATACCTTCCACGTGCTGATCTATCTTGTGGGGGTGCCTGTGGGACTTGGTTACTGTCTTGTGATTTCAAGTCTATCTTATCATTCTAAAAATAAAAATACAAAAACGCCATTACAGATTAACTTGCCAACAAGAGCGCGTCATCAGGTCAAACATATTGTTTAGAAAACTTAATTCAAAGAAGGATAATAATCTTCCGATATTAAAATATACACCCATTTTATAAATAGCGGTCACCTTATCAAGCTAACATAGACCTCTGTTATAAGAACGCATCACGATCAAAATCTGCATTTTGTGCATTTTGTGCATATACCCGCCACATTACTCTTGGCATGATGTCATGCCTTTACAGTAGGAACTGGGCAGTATTAATATGCATTTCCTATGAACAGGCTCAATCAAACCGAGCGTGCAATATTTGAACAAATGTCGGTGGCTTTCAAAGTTCCCTTCTCAAAACGAGCATAATGTTCACTGGGGGTAATGACACGCCTTAAAAAAGCCAACACTTGGTTTTCTGGGGTGATGACATTCATTGAGAGCAAACAAAAACACAGAAGTTGCTAGACACGATGTTTTGTCGTTACAATAAGACAACATGTGAAATTTCACTAGACATGTTATGATGCTATGACAGCAAGACAGCAATCAAACCTTTTACTGTGTATAATGCAGTCTTTACAATAGAATTATCACTGGCAATCATGTCATACCATTAAAGTAAGATACAAAATGTTTTATGGGCACGATGTTATGCTGTTAAGGTAAAACTTCAAGCTCTGTTTTTACAAGGCACGATGCCATGCCGTTACTGTAAGACAACAAACAGATTGTTTAAGGGCCGTCAACAGTCCTCAATGCACGTTCATCGATAATAAAGAAACTATAAAAACCACAATAATGGCTGTTCTATGAAACTTTGCACAGCAACAACATTATTTTGCATAAAGTAAAACAAGTAAGAACAGTTAAGAAAAATTACGAGATCTAAAATTTTCCCCAAATTATATTGCCATAAATTCACAAAATAACGCTCAGTGATTTTTTCAAAGTTAGGAAGTCAAAAAACTCTCATAAAGACAAACTTGTGTATAAGACATTGGAATTTCAGTTGCAGATACCATACAGGGATAAGGTCAAACTTTAATATTGATAATTAATCAGGTCGAACCTTAATTTTGGACAGGGATAATGACGAATTTAAATATTGGTAAGGAATAATTTCGAACCTAAATATTGGTCAGAAATAAGGTCGAACCTAAATTGTGGACACGATTCAGGTCAAACCTATATATTTTTCAGAAATTAGGTCGAACCTAAATGTTTGTCGGAAATAACGTCAAACCTAAATTTTTGTCAGGAATAACGTCGGATCTAAATATTTGCCAGGAAAACGGTCGAACCTAAATATTTGTCAGGAATAATGTCAAACCTTTAGGACAGAATAAAGCTCAAACCTATATATTGATCAGGAATAAGGCGGAGCCTTAATATTGGTCAGAAATATGGTCGAACCTAAATATTGAAAAAGATTTACGCCCGACTAAATATTGGACAGGACTAAGGTCGAACTTACATTTTGGAAAGGGATAAGGTAGAACTTATATTTTGGTAAGGAATAAGGTCGAATCTTAATATACGACAGGGATAAGGTAGAACTTTAATATTGGTAAGGAATAAGGTCAAACCTTATATTGGTCAGGAAAAAGGTCGAATCTAAATTGTGCACATGATAAAGGTCGAATCTGTATTTTGTTCAGGTATAAAGTCGAAGCTAAATATTTGCGAGGAATAAAGTCGAACCTAAATGTTTGCCAGAAATAAGGTCGAACCTAAATAATTGTCAGGAATAAGGTCCAACTTGAATACAGGGACAGGGATAAGGTCGAACCTAAATATTTGTCAGGAATAAGGTCAAACCTTTTGGACAGAATTAAGCTAGAGCTTATTTATTGATCAGGAATAAGGCCGAGCCTTAATATTGGTCAGAAATAAGGTCGAACCTAAATATTGGACAAGATTTACGCCAGACTAAATATTGGACAGGAATAAGGTCGAACTTACATTTTGGACAGGGATAAGGTAGAACTTAAATTTTGGTAAGGAATAAGGTCGAACCTAACTATTTGTCAGGAATAAGGTCAAACCTATATATTATAATGTTATTAATCAAGTGAATTCATATTGGCGTTGTTATTGAGCCAAGGGTAGTCATGTAATATGACTGCCGGAGGCCCAATAACAATGTCAATATTAATTCACTTGATTAATGACAATTTTATTAATTACCAAATATTCATGGTTCTAGACTTTCAAATTACTAATTTACCGGTCTGAAGAGTTGAAGTTTCAGCTCTGATTTAAATGTTCAATCTACGCACCTGGCTGGGCTGGTGTAAGCTACCAAGGAGATGCAGATATGAAGTTTGTTTTGTTTTGAATACAAAAACAGCCTGAACATTACTACACACTGTGGCAGCCAAGTCTCTTGTTGATCCAGTCTGAATTTAGTTTTTATCCAAATATATCAAAAATAAGTTTACTTTCTGGCACATTCCATCCACGACTTCCACATGTATATACTGAATTTAACATGTCTGTAAGCTATCAAAACTTTTGATCCTTTTTGCAATGTCACGCTCAATAAACTTGCTCAAATGAAGAGTATTTCCCTTAAAATTCACTGTCATTTTTAGTTTCAAGAATTCTTGCTGCAGACATCCGCGTGGTTGTTGTAATAGCGAGTTAGATAAACTCGAAGATTTTATTTACACAGAAAGAAATCACCAAAAGCGGCAACATAGACTTATCCTCTGTTGCTTTGCTTAAATGCACCTTTTTGTCCAAAGTCACACTATCTATCATCATTTTTATCCATAAAAATCGAATTAGAAATTCCAAAATGGCGGCATTTTCATTTTTAAAAGAAAGTGATTCAATTCATATTGGACCAGTTCATTATCCAATCAGAATCATGCGATCTCATATTGGCTCAGTAAATCCCTATTGGCCCAGGTTATCTCGTATTGGCCCATTTGCGATTTCATGTGAATTGGGTGTAACCCATATGAAGTGGACTACATGTGTCAATATTATTTAAGTTAATTAATTATGGTCAGTAATATCGCCGAACCTTAATATTGGTAAGGAATAAGATTGAACCTAATCTATTGGACAAAATTTAGGTCGAACCTAAATTTTAATCAGGAATAAGGTCTAATCTTAATATTGGACAGGATTAACGCATAAATTGGATAGAAATTCTGATGAAATTAAATATTGGACAGGTCAAGGTCGGACCCAAATATTGGAAAGGAACACAGATAGAACCTAAATATTGGATAGGAACAAGGCCGAACCCAAATATTTGGCAAGACTAAGGTCGAACCTTAATATATGACAGGGATAAGTCTACATGTTTCCTCAATATTGGACAGGAATAAGGCCGAACTTAAATACTATAGTTGAGCAAGTCCGAACCGTCATATTGGACAGGAATAAGGTTGAACCTAAATAATATGTTTATTGACATTTCAGAGAATAAATAGTTGTATTCATTGCTTATGTTAAAAAGGAAGATGGAGAGTGAGCCACCTCAACAACCAGCTGATATATTAATTGGAAATGAGGCTTAGGATTTAAATAACCAGATGTAGAATTTGTTGGAGGATATGACACCATAAAAAGCGCTTGAAGGCAGTTACAGATCAGAAACATTTAGAAAGAAAATACGGATGAACATTGAATAAATCAAATTTGTTTACAACAACAAAGGTGAACACACAGACAATAACAATTAGGCGACAGAATACAATATCTAGTAACACTATCATCCTTAATGTCAAAAAAAATTCTAAATTATGATTTTATTGATTTTATAAATAAAGTCCTATTAAACTGTTTATCACATATAAGCGGATTCGATATTACGCAAAAGAAAGAAAGCCCCACTGGAAACTAGTCGTCTTAATCCTCTTCAACTGTACAGAAACATTTGGGTCTTATGCTGATTATATTAGGCGGACCACGTTAATATGCAAACTATATTTTACTCTATCTCACTGCGAAATATGGAAAAAATTACCTTCGCACCACCATTTGCTGCCATGTTTAAAACAGTCAATGGAAAACGAACTCCTGAATGTGACAAATACACTCGGCTTTGACAAGTTTGTCACAATTTCCAATTATCATATGTCTTGCTGTAACTGATAAAATAAAGTAGTCATTCAGACGCAAGCATGTAACCATTTTCAATTTTTATGCTATAAATAAGTTTGTCACAATTTCGAAATGACATTGGTCTTGCTGTAACTGATAAAATAGAGTAGTCATTCAAAAGCAAGCATGTAACCATTTTCAATTTTTATGCTGTAAATATAGCTAATCAGATTTGATAACGAACTAGTATCAATCGGTACTGGAGACCTGTTTTCTAGACAACGATTACGCACTTTCGCTTTAAAACCTCCAATCGTTGCATCGCATATTAAACAGATAAACTTTATTTACACATTAAATTTAAAAGCAACCACCGTGTTTATTTCGCTCAGATATCAAAGATACCAGACTGAACTGTCACAGTTTATTTGTTTCATATCAGCACGTACGCTACCGTAAGGATCATCTTACAAACACTCCGATAATTCTCATTTTGAAATTTGTGCTTAGAAAATATAAAGAAAGATATAATTAGATGAACCTTATTAAACAATGCAAAACTTGTGAATATATGTAAACATAATTATAGTGAAATTTGGTCTGAAAACGAAGTACTTTCATACACTCAAGTTATTGAAAAAAAATGAACAAACTGATATACATGTTATACATATTACTCACATTCATTTTTGTCCAGGGCTATGTGGTGTGGGCAGTAATATGAATTTCCATTACTGTCCATGAACAGGCTCAATCAAACCGAGCCTGCTATATTTTCATGTTTGTCGTGTTCGATGGCTTTCAAAATTCATTTTTTAATCTATTTCAATATCACAATAAAGTTGTTTGTACTGTTTGGTGGTTGTAAAAAGTCTCCCCGTATATTCAATCAGTGATGTTATCAATTACGTCCTGTGAAGGTCGTTGAGCACGATACTTATGTACCTTGTTAATAGTACTTCTAAAATTACCTTTGTTTTCATATTTCGGCCAGTTTTGAGATGGGTAGTTTCAATTTCCCAGCCAATATATGCTGAACAAAACTAAAAAGTATCTACGTTTAAATAAATGCTGAAATTCTGATTGTAATATTTTCATTTAGACTTTGAGTGCTATTCACATTTTTTAAGTTTAATTGCCCATAGAAATAATCCTCCACAACAAAACCGCTTATTAAATAACAACTGATAAAATATTTAAGACGCTACATTTTGTATTTAAAGGGATGTAATTGCAAATGGTTGGAAGTTCTAGCGTTGTTTATCAAGGACTAGATGTTTTATTAATAAATGGTTTGTGATTTAATAGAACACAAGAACTGGAGAAAATGATTTCATTCTCATAAATGTGATAATGTTTTTGGAATCACTGACTTCTTTCTGAAACCCTTATTATAGCAAAAGAAAGATAACTTAGTTTTGATTGCAGGTTTTCAAGAACATTTTATTTCTTTGCAATAATTACAAACACGCTAATTTATTCAAAGAAAGAATTTTGATTTTTCGTTTTATAATTTTACAAAATTATAGGTGGGAAAGTGTATACTTTTTATTTTTGCGGAGTATAGATTTGGATACTGTTTATTTCCCCCAAGGATATACTTTCTGCTTTTTAAATTTTGCCTTTGGCGTTGTTTGTGATATGCAGGATTTATATTCTAAGATCCCCTGTCAAAATTCTAGTCTGTTTAGTTCCGCCCATTGTTTTCTCGTTTAGGGCAAATCCATTATTTTTATCTGGGGACCATTGCTGCTGAACATGGAATGGTGTTAAGCTGAAAACACCGCACTGGAGGTTCAATGTCCACCGCTATAAGTATGCACACCATCGTTATGGATGGTCGAACTTATACCTTTTATTGGTGTAAATATTGAGCTGCTCTCAATCCGGGGCTAGGTGTTTTAATCTGGCAGCGGTTCCAAAGAAGAGTAATCACCAGACAAGGAGAGTCGTTAGCTTCCAAACTCGCCAGAGACCTATACAGTCACGCTATTGTCTGTCATCGAGGGAGCGGACAGTTAGGGTTGTCTTAAATGTAAAGGTGTCTGTCGAAAATTGCAGCCAAATAATGTGAACATCCCCGCTTCTAAGAGACAGAAGGAAAAGCCATATGCTGGACATGCGCCAGAAGCTGAAAACTTTACGCAGCTCAGAGAAAACGGGGCTAAAGAAGGTCAAAAGGAGGGAGGGAGGGAGAGAGAGAAAGAGAGAGAGAGAGAGAGAGAGAGAGAGAGAGAGAGAGAGAGAGAGAGCATGGTTGTTATAAGTATGTCAATTTAAATAGGGCGCCGCCACAAACAACTTACGAAAAAGATAACCTTTGGGGATACCGCCTGTAATGTTTGGGACCTCGGAGTAAGAAGCAACACCTTTGTGTTTGGTTACTAACTCTATTCTGATTAACAATTTACAACGTGGTATGAGAGAGGCAGAGTGGTAGGCGGAGCTTATCAGCAGTGGTCAGGTATTGGCCACAGAGAGTTAATACATTACATCCGCCCTTTCTTTAGATAGAACATTAATCCTAAGAACATCAAAAGTTTAACAAGGAACCATAAATATCATTAAGCGGTGCCTTAATGTGATATCATGTGATAGTGTTTATACATCTGCACAATTAATAGCTTTAGAATGTCATGGTAATTTGATTAACTACATTTTCATTTCTTGACTGTGATTAATAATTATTTGTACTGATCTAAATGTTTTTATTTCAGCAGTTTCACATGCTATTAAATTCTCAGAGAACAACTGTCATTAATTTTATCAGTTCTAATGGTCATTTTGGCATTTTCTGCAAGTTCACTTAAAGTTTATTTCTGATAGAATGGCCTGGTCTGGGAAATGTTTCTCCTAAAAATGTCATTGAATCTTGATTTAAGTTTAATTTGATTTCCTTTCTGTCCGATAACAGTGTAAATTTCACTACTCCACTTTGGATCTAATTTTCCATTGTTTTTGTTCAAAATAAGAACTTTTTGTCCCAATTTATAATGTACTTGACGGGTATTTGATCGTCTGTCGACATAGGTCTTCATCTTCTGCTTTTGAAGCGCATCCTTTCTGCGAGTTTGAGAATCCTCTTTCCTCTTCTCGAAATGTGGGAGTTTGTTTTTCACTGTTCTGTTGAATAACAGTGATGCAGGTGCGGATCCGGTAGTAACGTGAGGAGTTGTTCTGTATGTCATTAGGAATTTGTAAAGTTCACTTCGCCAGTTTTTTCTTCCGGCTACGGCAGTTTTCACGCATTTTCCTAATGTTTTTTCACCGCCATGGAACGGTCAGTGGCAATACAAATTGCCACTGAAGGCTTAAACCAGGTTCTGGGGATCACCAACCTAACACTAGCCCCAACAGGTTCTCGTATCACAAAACAAGTACAAATAGTCTTGGTGAAATAACTCCCACCCACCATCCGCTCAAAATGTTGCATGCAAAAGCACACAAACATATAAAGCATAAAAAGCTATTAGCATTGCAAAGCCAAATTGCGGGTACTCAATGCTCTTTCCGAGACCAGAGCACCTGGAGTAAAATCAGCAAGAACACGATGCGATGCATGGGATAAAAGAAACAAAGCGAACTTCAAAGTTCTTTTAAGAAAATATTTCCCCATAAACCTTCATAAACTCTCAAACCCCTACCACTGTCTTGCAACCAAAGAGGTGGGTATAATGATCAACTGTAGATGGGTTAATCACCAGGCCTGCAGAGCGCTGTAAAATATCATATTGGTAACCCTTCTTTTTAAATATACAGATGGTTTTTACGATAAACCGGGAAAATTAGCATTGCATTTTATATTCTTAAGTTTAAATCTACATAAAAACTGGTTGTGAAATACCTTGTTGCAGTAGTGATTTTAAACTGCACCAGTATTCATGAATTAGACATGGGTATCGGCGATGAAACTTGCAAAAGGTTTTCCTTAATTTGTGATACCGCTAACCTTGTTTTAATAGCTTTTCTGTAATGCAAAGATTACGTTCATTGAAATCATTCACATCGTTGAAAACGCCTTATAAAACCGTTCTGGAACAAAGAGCTCTCTAAATTAAAAGGTGACATGTCTAAAACAAGGTTGTTGTGGCTTAAGGAAAATCGACTCCGAGGTAACAAACACAATATATATTGCGAATATAAATAGCACAGTCTAAGTTTTGAAAAATCCATTGCGAAGCTGCACAAACACACATCGAAAAACACGAGAGAGATATCGACACTGCGGCAGAAATTGTTTACAACGAATTTTGGAGGCTAATTTATAAGAACCGTAAACGTCGAAAACATTAGACAACTTTTAAAATGCATTTTTGTTGGTACAATATTTAAAGAACCAAAGCACATAAATTTAGGGTGGTATAACCATTTTTCTGATCTCTATTCTTAAACCCAAAATGAAGATTTTCGCGGTGAATATCTTAATAAGTGTAAATAGAAATAAATAACAAAATAAGCCCTATCAATTTTGAAATTTCTATAAATGAATCGCAAATAGAAAAAGCCCATAAAAACTTGAAAAAAGAAAAAAACATGTGGGTATGACAAAGTATACCTTCAAAATCTTATGTTTAGCTGCCCAGTTATAACTAATGCCATCACAAAACTATTCAGAGCCATGTCTTCCTTTGCGTGTATACCAACTGATTTGTAGGGAGGCATAATAATTACCATATTTAAATGTGAGAACAAGTGCAAGTGTGACCTAAACAGTTACCGAGAAAACTCCATCCATTCCTCAACTGTTTGAGAATAATACTGTTGCTTTATATCGATCCGAACAATCGATAACCGTTAACACATTGCAAGAAAAACGTCAACTGTGTTATGATGTCATTCCTACTAAGGAAATCCGTCTATTACGCTAGGGAACACGGCTCTAACTTGTGTACGTTCTTCCTAGACGTACGTCTATGCTTCGATCGCGTGCCTCACAGCGTATTGATGCTGAAATTCTATAATACGGGTATCAACAATAAAAACTTAAAATTATATTTAATGTTCAATGATTTGTATTAAATCACAAGGTCACACATCAGAATGGTTCTCAGTATTACAGGGAACCAGACAAGGACAAGTTCTGAGTCCAAGAATTTACCTCATCTTCGTTAACGATTTGATGAATATTAGGTTCAAAGTATGTATGTCTCACCTCGGCCGACGACATGGTATTAGTCAGATTAACAAAACGCGGTCTTGATAACATGTTTGAAATCTGCTTTAAAACTCTCTTTCTGAGTGATTCGTAGTTTTAACGAAAATAAAAACGAAATTGAAAACAATAAACGTACATTTAAACTTGGGCATAAAATCTGTAAAAGACACAAATAGCTATGTGCATCTTGGTGTCCCGTGCAATAAATACATGACGCTTTATAACAAAAGTTAATCCCACATGCTATAAGAGTCGCAAACCTTATAACAGTTTAGCCGATTGTGGTGCATCCCCTTTCTTCAAATCAGCTCTATAAAACGGTTGTCCTATCCAAAGCTCTATACGGCTCTGAAATGTGGTGCGACTTGACTGATGCGCACATTTTATCTCTCGCGCGTCCCCACCGACAATTCGTTAAAAACATGCAGTCTTTGCACCAGTCTACGATCTGTTTTGAGAGAATTTTACTTTACAATACGCTATAGCAAGTTCGGCTGAAAATTTCCTTAATGATTTTGGTCAAACAATGAATTGGAGTTCTCTTACGATTCTTTTAGTTTCGAAGAAGGCGAGACATACAAAGTCAGAGGCAAAGGAAGTGATTATGTATAGGATATTGTTTTGGGGAGGCTTGTATCAAAATCAAACAATTAGACTCATCTAGATCTTTGAAGGCAGTTGAGCATGATACTTAAATTTGTGTAAATACTGAGTTTCTCTCAACCCGGGGCTTTTTCTGTTTTTTTTGTCTGAATCTTTCTATTGATAATGGTTTCGTTACTTCTAAAATATATGATAAAAGAGATGAGTATGATTTTAACATTGTAAATGCTCCATTTTAGATGGATGGTGATGTCCGACGTGAAATATACTACAGTGTTTATATTTCACAGATTATCCGCTTTTCTAGAGCTTGTAACAATGTTAAAGATTTCAGTGAACGCTATCTTTGCCTAAGAGAACAAACTTTTAAAACAGCGTTTTCGGTACCACAAATTTAGGAATATCTTTTGCAATTTTATCGCCAATACCCAGATTTAATAAGGGAAATACAGGTTCAGTTTCAAATCACTGCTGTAAGAAGGTCTTGCTCAGCCAGTCTTTTATGGAGATTTGATTTATATACATGTACTTACATGTAAGAAAATAAGTAAGTGGTAATTTCAACATGTTTTTCATAAAAAAAACATGTTTAAATTGAAAAAGAAAGGTTACGTACGACATGATTTTCTACAACTTTTTTAAAACCATATACAGTTAATTGTTTTGCTTACCCCTTTTGTTTGCATATCGGAGGTAGGGGTTTACAAATGTAGGAGTTTATGAATGTTTATAGAGAAATCTTGTAAAAGAATATAGAAGCATGATCTTATTATTTTATGATGCCAACCTCTTCTTGCTGATTTGACTACAGGGGCTATTGTCTCAGTAAGGTCATTAAGTACTCACGTCTTAGCATCTTATGTTTATACATTTGAATGTTTTTGCATGCAACATTGTTTGGCCACTGACCATCGCAGTTTATGATTATCGTTAATTGTTGGAGTTTTTTTTTTAATTGATAATTTTATAACTCATGCTCTCTTTTTCCTCATTACTTTGTGGCTGTGTGAGGAGGCTATGTTTTCTGGATGTGGCCAGTCCTGATACATGTGTTTATCAAGCTATTGGGCCAAGTGGACTCGGCATATCAGACTCACCTGATAGCACAGTAACATGTACTTCTCTATGCAAATTAAAGGTAAAGGTAAAGGTAAGGGTTTATAGTCTGTAAGTACTGAACGTTTTCAACCGACTTTCACATTTACCCCCCGATCACTGGATATAAGTCGTCCGTTAACAGTCGGCGCCGTAGGCAGCCACGGAACATTGGCTTATATTCCTCACAGGTACCCATTTATACACCTGGGTGGAGAGGAGCAATGCAGGCTTAATTTCTTGCTCAAGGAAATTAGCGGCCTGAGCGCGGCTCGAACCCGGGACCCCTCGATCCCTAAGCAAGCGCTCTACCACTGGACCACCGCTGCCTTTCACATTAATAATGACTTTAGAGCGGATTAATAGTCACTGAAGCTTTGACTTTAAGCAAGCCCGTAAGTATGCTTTTTAAGTTTCTTATTAAGAATATATATTTTTTCTCATGACAAATTTATTGAATATATGAACATAAAACAAAACAACAACAAAACGTATTCTTTGAGATAAAAATACACTGGATATAAGCTGATTTCCAGGTTGGTCATAAACACGTCTAGATGGAAATTTTAATTGATTGACCATTTATGCGGAAGAAACACATTCTATTATAAAAATAATACACTTCTGCAACTGTTTAAACCAAATCTATTTTGGTATGGCACACTGGGGATAACAAAAACTTTTGAAAGAATAAATATACACTGGTCAGACACCAGTACATTAAGTAATCAACAAACAAGGATAATTGCCTTGAAAGGAATTGCCTTGAAAGGAAAACCACGACCATGGTGGCATGACAGGAGTGTTTATATGCAGATTTCTATTCAAAATGTATTAGCCTGACATTGCTTAACACTTAATAAATCAATGCCAAAGACTCCAAAGACTAGTCGTGATATAAAAACCCAAACCAATGACACTATAAAATTGAAGTGTTAGAGGCATTTATAAAGACAAAACCAATTTTTCCCTAAAAACAACATAAAAATACATGATTGCATTTCTGTTTATAATACCAGACATGCTTTCCCACGCCTCCGATAAAAAAGAGGGGGTTATAACAACATTTAAATACATTTCAAGGATTTGTATGTAGTCTTGTCAATTGAATAGTGCACTTGTTTTGAATAAAACTTATGTTAATGCTTGTAAAATACGATAGAAAACATCAACTTGCTTGCTTACATAAATAAATGGAAGATATATATTTTCTTAGAATCTGCGCATATCAACGCGTGTTGAAAATAACATTAAAATATATCACCCATATCTTCTCAGAAAACGTTTTTTGTCTTCCAGTCTAACAATATGAATGAACATAAGTCAGGGGCGGATCAAGCAGGGGATCCGTGGGCACGTGCCCACCCACTTCCCTCGGCACGAACGCCGATTAAATGGGCACACGTTTTAAGTTGTAAATTTCATTATAAGCATAAATCTGATGATTCATCAAGTGACATTAGGTTTGATTTCGCTGATATTGTAATTCATTCGCTCCGTAATACAGTACTGAAAATCTTGAAATTGACAACCGGATCGGAAGCGGATCGGAAGCGGACCGCAAACCGATCCCGTTAGGAGCGCAATCGAAGCGCAATCGAATTGGAAACGGAATGGAATCGAAGCGGATCGCTTTGAGCGTTTGGATCGCTTGGAGTGAAAAGACCGGGGCATTTTTACCGGATCGGAATCGCTTTGAACGTTTGGATCGCTTGGAGTGAAAAGACCGGAGCGTTTTGACCGGATCGGAATCGCTTTGAGCGTTTGGATCGCTTGGAGTGAAAAGAATGGAGCGTTTGGTCGGATCGGATCGGATCGCTTATATTTAAAGTTTTTCAGTTATATATAGTAGCGATCCGAATCGCTTCTTCCGATTCTTTTAACGACTTAAACAAAGCAATATTTAACAATAATTTAATTGAGTTTTATGCTATCAAACACTAGTAATAAAAAACTAATTTATCGATAATTTTGTAAATAGAACTGAAAACATATAATAGTAAATGGTGTGTTTGTCATTCACACGCATGATATTATTGAAATTAAGTTCGGAACCTTTTTGTATAAAGTGCTCTTAAGCGAAAATACGTAATATTTTTTCTTACACAAGGGAAGAAATAAGGAACATTTACATTCACCCGTGCTTCATTATGGAATTAATGTGTTGTTTTTTTATTTAGTAAGGAGATTCACAACTGAATTGTATGTAATGCTAATAAACATTTTTGAATGTAAACATTTATTAAGTTCAGTATGAAATATAAACCATAAACGCTGTCCGAAACTAAAAGAGAAACTACTTTCCCTAATTATTTCAGCGCGAGATGCGTTACAAGTAATGACCAATGAAAAGCGGGAGCGAAAAGATCGGAATCGGAAGAATCGGTTTGAGCGTAAAGATCGTTTGGAACGCATTGTTAATGACCAATGAAAATCGAGAGCGAAAAGATCGGAATCGGAAGAATCGGTTTAAGCGTAAAGATCGTTTGGAGCGCATTGTCTGAAGTGAAAAAATTGGAGTGCAATCGAATTGGAATTGGACCGCAATGGGAATGGAATCGGATCGGTTATATATGACATTAGGATCGGAAGCGGACCGGATCGGAATCGGAAAAATTGTCAATTTCATAATTTTCAGTACTGTAATATTTAGGCTTTAAACTCGAAGAGCCGCTTTTTATTGGCAACCGACAATGTAAGCATCTAATAAAAAAACCAATTCGGCTTAACCTGCCTACAACACATCTTGTTTATTTATGTAGGACGCCAGCAGGTGACACGCCGTTAGCCTGAGGCATTGATTTGGCGGGAAATGGTCGGGTCCATTTTAAGAATTGTCATCCTATTTAAAAAAAACTCGTCCATTTCGCATACAGCAGTTGACGTGAAAACACAGTTTAATCCCGTGGACGGGTACAAGTGATAAACCTGAGAGCCGTTTAATGTTTTTTTCTTGATTTGAGTGCACATACTGAGGATTGGCGTTGTGAAATATATGTTTTCGTATTTTTTGGTCGTTAAATTTTATTTGTAACATGTGATAGATGAAAACATAAGAATGGAATCATCCGCACTAAAGGATATTTTTGAAGATATGATAGATTACACATTATTTGAACAATTCTTAACTTTTCGGAGACTTTTGGGGAGGGGTTTTTGCTCAGTATTCTACCGTAGACAGCGTTAAGCGTTTTAACTGGTCTCTTATTTAAGTAATCAAACTATATGCATTTTAAAAATGAAATATACAAATCCCGTTTCCAGCTTTCAGAATGAAAAGCATAGAATGTGTGGCCCCGAAAAAGAGATCTCTGGATCCGCCCCTGATAAGTAAGTGCAATAGGGACAAGAAACTGAAACATTGAAACACAGAATGTAGCGAAAAGTTACGTACCTCACAAATAATCAACGTTTGATCTAAATCGTTAAGATAATATTTTTTTTGTCCAAAAATGTGTTTGACTGCTATGTGATATTGGATCTAAGTGTGCATTTATTGGCCTTTTTTTCTCAACTTAATTGGCAATACATGCATAAGATGCCCAAGCTAAACTGCCTCGTCGTCGATGTTCTCTACACTGTTATTTCTATCAAAGATAACATATCCACCATGAAACAGAAAAGCAACTACATATATCCATTCCACGACAACCATGAAATAAGCAAAGTTAATATAGTGTGTATTCCATTCTGGGACATATAGTGGACACTGTGCCTCCAGAGAATCGCGGTTCCCCATTATCCATATAGAACCTGAAAATAATTTATTGATACTCAGTCTGGTAGTTGAAATACGCACATATGAAGAATAGTCACTCATAGAAACTTTTACTATTTGTTTGTATGGAAAGGTTTACATGGATGATAATAACAAAATGTGTGAAATTTGTGCCTCTCTATATATTCAATTATTATTCAAAATTTAAATAAAACTTTACCAAAGATCAGCCAAATGAAGGTAAAAGTGGCTTCGACCACCACATATCCTTCAATAAACAGATTATCCATCATTTCGATTAATCTCCTCTTACGTACAAGTACCAGTATGACGATCCAAAACAAAAGAGCAAACCAGGCTTTCACGAACAAGTAAATAGCTACTTTCTTTTCTTTGGGACAGGCCGAACGTAATCCTACGCCACCTAAAATGATTAAAGTAAGAATGTGCATAACAAATCGATAAATATGGGTAAATATTTTGACTGATATATACACTAGCGAGTTCGGAACTTCCCATTCCAAACTCTTCACAAGCGGTTACTTCCCCTTATAGTAACAGAAACCATTGTCCGTGATGATGATAATCATTTGATAATTCGTGGTATGCAAACATGCTTTCTTTTATATGTTTTTTTCTGTTATAGTTGTATAAAGTTAAGACGCGTGACCATGACTACGAATTCGTTCCATTGATATCAAATTATATCAAATTTTTGATAAAATAGTCTGTCAAGGCATTGGCTGCTTTTACCGTAAGGGGTGGTTACCGCTGCGAGGAATTTGTACCCTTACATTTTCTATACTATCACATCTAGGGTAACGCATATGACTTGTATAATTGGGGCTTGGAGCAATATGATAAGAACTTTTAATTGATGCGGAGTGACTATCCTGAATTGCATTTGGGGATCAAGCATGATGGACAATAATTGGAGAACTGGTTTAGAGAACATTTATGCATTACAAGAGTTTTGTTTTCATGCTAACAGCTCATTCACCAACTACATAAGTAGAACTGCTACATATTCTTTTACGGGTTGTTTTTTGCTTACTTTTCTCCTAGATCCAAGTCCGAATAGCCACAGATCAAAAAGTTTTTCCGCTTACCTTCTGGGAAAAAACGTTTTCTTTTCCAAAACATTTGCTTGCATAGGAACGCTGCTTACATTTCGCAAAATCATCGAACAGTACATAGGAAAGTAAAAATATGCATATCAGTAATTGCCAAATTCAGAAGACACAGCCTTCCCACTCGGCCAAAAAGAAGAGAAAGAGCGAGCATGGTTTATAAAATGATCAATTTCGAAATACAGTACTTCTATCTTTTGAAGATGTTGCACATTTACTCGAACGTAACTATCTAAAAAACATTTAGAATCATAAACTGCTTTGGTTTTGGAAGGTGAAAGATCTCTTCATTCTGCACAACAATAAGCTCTTAAATATACACGAGCAAACTGTATGTGTCTCGTTAGAAAAAAACCCTAAAAGTATATGTTGTGACCGTTAAAAAAGTAAAAAGAAACTGATCGTTTACTTGACCGATTTATACATAACCAGCTAGCTCCGTATAACAAAGGAATATCGTAAGCATTCACATACCTGCAACTAATCTTGCTTGTGTAAGGATAAGAAAGAGTGCGGCCGTTGCCCTCATAGCTGGAAAGAGGATTGCACAAAATAAATTCTGCTTTCTTTAGGATCTTTGCGACCAATGTAGACAGATCTGAGGCTGTATTAGATTACACATGCTAGCAGCTATAAACGTTTGTACAACTGCTGCATAGTATTATTCGTATGTAAAGTCTAAGTGCATATACATATGTTTGGGCTTAAAGCCACAATAAACTTGCCAAACAGCATATTTTTTATTAACCAAAACATTTTAGATTTCACCTGTATGAATAATAACACAAAAAATAAACCTTACAATTAAAAAAGGGTATTATCTTATTGATTTACAGCATGTTTTGGGCGTTTTTCGGATCGTTTATTTTGTTTACAAAACAAACAGCGAATCTTTCCGAGCTGATTTTCAGCAACTCTCGGCAGGTGAAGGTCGCTAATTATACAGAATGACGTCACTTCGTTCTTACGGCCCACTTATGGAAAAAACCGATAACTTTTCGCCGAGTGATTGTAAACATTGGTTAGTAATTTTGTGGGCTACACAAATACTATTCGGACCGGGTCTCAATGATTGGGGATTATTTGAGGACATAAATAGTTGGTCATTTATACTTTCTTTTGAAAAGGGTCAACGTGGTTAATTAATTTTCACAATGAAAAAAAAAACGTTTTGGCAAGTTTATTGTGGCTTTAAAAAAGACAAAGACGTTACGCACATTTATATTCCTTCTAGTTTACTGATCTAGATTTGTTCCAAGATATTTCTTTCATAAATAAGAAAAATCTATAAAACTAAGGAAATGAACCGTAGATGAAAAGGTGAAATATGCATATCAGGAATCGCCACATCCAGATAAAACAGCCTCATCACACAGTCAAAAAGAAGAGAGAGGGAGATAGCATGGTTAATAAAATGATCAGTTTCAAAAAAGACACCACTAACAATAAACAAAAATGAGACCCCGAGGGGTTACTGCCTTGGAACGGTCAGTGGCAAATCAAATTGCCACTTGGTGGTTAAACCAGTTTCTAGGGTGCACCAACCTCACACTTGCCCCAACAGGTTCTCATATCACAAAACACGTACACGTTGTCTTGGTGAAAAAACTCCAACCCACTTATCGGCTCAACAATGTTGTATGCAAAAGCACAGAAACATATAAAACATAAGAAGCTAATAGCATTGCAAAGCCAAAGGGCGGGTACTCAATGATCTTACCGAGACCAGAGCTCCTGGAGTAAAATCAGCAAGAACACGATGGCAGGGATAAAAGAAACAAATCGAGCTTCTAGGTTCTTTTAATTAAGATTTCCCCATAAACCTTCATAAACTCTTAAACCCCTGCCCCCGTCGTGCAACCAAAGAGGTAAGCATAATGATCAACTGTAGAAGGGTTATTTACCAGGCCTGCAGAGCTCTTTTCCAATATTATGTTGGTAACCTTTCTTTTTAAATTTACAGATGGTAGACAGATGACAGATGAAGTCGTGAGTCGTTTTTACCTTTTATATAGAAGATATTAACTTTTTCGGATTCACTTTTCTAAGCTTGTTAAAGAGCACTGCACTTTTGTAAATACAACACGATTTTTTTTATAATTGTTCAACGGAAAAATCTCGGTGGTTGATGAAAAGGTAATGGCAATATCATTGCAAAGATTAACAAATTGTCTTCACATCCGTAAATTATTTTTTTAATCGAACCACAAATGACAAAACTACAGCTGTTTGAAGTTGCTAATTATATGCTTTTTAAGGCAGCCATCATTTTGAATGGTTAACATCATCAATTGTTGTGCACAAATGTAAATATTACATAAAGAAAATCTCAATATAACTTTATGTTTGCCAGGTAACAATATCAGAAATTATTATAATTCCATGTTAAGTATTTCCTATAAAACTCATTCCGTTGTAAAAATTATGTGTTAATGCAACATCCATTTGTGCACATAAACTGATGATGTCACTTGTTACCGCAAAATGATCACCATCATACATTTGGATCAATATTGAACTGACAGTATTTTAGTAACTGATTTTAAAAATCTTTTCAGTTCTGTTCTCAGTTTCAAATTGTCTGTTCAATGAAACTGATTCCAATATTCCGGACTACCTTTGCATTTTAAATAAAATAGATACAAAAAGGAACTTTGAAGACCCTCGACCATGGCAAATATGAAAAACTATTGCAGGCTCGGTTTGATTGAGCCTGTTCATGGGCAGTAATGGAGATGCCTATTACTGCTCACGCCGCCTAGCCCCGGGTTGGTCGCAACTCAATATTTACACCAATAAACAGTACAATTTTGATCCATACCGAACGATGGTAAGGATGTCATCCCAAACTAAGGGTGTCTTAGGGTACAGTGCTTACAACATTAGTTTTGACAGTTACAGATTTTGTAATCGGCTACAACATTTTTTTTAGTTTTTACTTGCAAAGAGCGTATTCTGGAATATGATTGTCAGTTTCAAACAAGTTAACGTTCGACCTGTTGGTAATCTTATTCGCTTAACTCGCGTAAGGTCACGAGTTCATTTGACATCGGTAGCTCATCCACTTGTTGGCTTTGTGGTGAATCAGTGTGTTATTAATGTGACCTTCCTGGTATGCATAATTCCCCTTCTTGTAATAAGCCTTTTTATTAAAACAAATCATTTAGTTCTAAATCCTTTTTGAACCTATTTGAAGACAAACAGCATCTGCCACATTGTGCTATTAATCTTTTATCCAACACTCACAATTCAAGTTGAAAATTCTGTAGTAAAATTCTACTTATATACGAAAAGCATTTTGAATACTGAAATAGTGGTAACGAATTGTTTCTGTAAAGCTTTCGTATAAATGAGCTTTGATCTACATCGTTTCTGTTTGTAAAATTGTTCTGATAATCGTTAACACTGTCCCCCGGCTTAAAAATAGCCACCCACCGAAATACAGTTCTGATGCAGTTTTTTTTTTATATTTCCTCTTCAAAATAGTTTTAAACGCGTAAAATTACTATCAACACATAATGCTTCAAAAACTAGGTCTAAGCCAGCTTAGACAGTTTCGAAAAACGTTTTAATACGTTGAGAATTTAAATTAATCAAGTCTTACCTTTTTCGTGTTTATTGAGAAAAGTGCTTACAACCTTTCGTATAGCATTACGCACTTCACCTGCAAAATAGAAGAGTTATGGCTTAATTATGAATCTAAAAAATAAAAACAAGAGCTGTCACTTGAAATTGACATATGCCCCGAAATGCACATTTAAAATCAAATTGGTATACATACGTATTGAAACATTTGCCAGTGGAAGAGATGAAGCATACTTCAAGCATATAATGTGAAAGATGAAAAGGGCCATTTGTTTGAAGTCTGTTGTAAATATCTTGAATAATAAACAAGTTATCGTTCAATATTACAATTGTTTTAGAAAATTCTTAGATTAAAGAAGGTTATCCTTAAGATTAAGCATTGGAAAGATTTTAATATAGAAGTTATAAAGTAAATACTAAAGGGCCAATAACTCCTGCAAAAAATTCTAAACGGAAACTCCTGATGAAATGCACAACAAGGCTTGGTGACAAACACCCCTGTGAAGTTTCAATGAAATCCCCCAATTTTTATCACATTAGAGCATGTGTGTTCATTAGTGTTAATAAATGTCTTTTGTGTTTCTTTTTTTTTCTAAACAAGGAACAGTAAAACAGTTAAAACGATTGAATCTGGCAACTAATGCTTACAATAAACATAGCTTATGGCAAAACAAACAACAAAAAAAACATGGAAAAATCTATTACATACTTCCATACCACTACACGTATCTTAATTTTTAGTGCCATGATTTAAAAGATTTAATAAAATAAGTGATACTTAGTATTTGTACTACAACAAACCTATACAGTTAACGGCACCATCGGCAGCTTCATTGTTATGTCTAGCCGCCTCATTGTTTCTCGGTGCATCGTGCCTACCAGGCACTGGCTGAATACGGGGTTCTTGTGCCGGTGGTTGATAGGGGGTGACATTATCAATTTCGCGTGGTGGAGCTGTTGGCCTTAAACCTGCACCTGGAGAAGAGAAAAAGTATTATATGCATATCATAAATCGCCACACTCACAAAACACAGCCCCCACACACAGCGAAAAAAAAGAGAGGAAGAGAGAGAGAGAGAGCATGTTTGTTATAAGTATGTCAATTCAAATAGGACGCCACAAACAACTAACAAAAAAGAGAAAATTTGGGGATACCGCCATGGGGCGGTCAGTGACAAAAAATTGACACTGGGGGTTTAAACCAGGTTTAGGGTGCACCAACCTCACACTTGCCCCAACAGGTTCTCGTGTCACAAAACAAGTACGTACAAGTTGTCTTGATGAAAAAACTCCAACTCACCCATCGGCTGAACAATGCTGCATGCAAAAGCACACAAACATATAAAACATAAGAAGCTTATAGCATTGAAAAGACAAAATGCGGGTACTTAATGATCTTACCTAAACCAGAGCACCTGGAGTAAAATCAGCAAGAACACTATGACAAGGATAAAAAAATCGAGCTTCTAGGTTCTTTTAAGAAAATATTTCCCCATAAACCTTCAAAAACTCTTAAACCCCTGCCAATGTCGTGCAACCAAAGAGGTAAGCATAATGATCAACTATAGGTGGGCTAATCACCAGGCCTGCAGAGCGCTGTAAAATATCATATTGGTAACCTTTCTTTTTAAATTTGTAGATGGTTTTTACGAATAACCGGGAGAAATTAAAATTGCTTTTTATCGTCTTAAGTTAATAAATTAAATCTCCATAAAAACTGGCTGTGAAATACCTTGAAAGTGATTTTAACATGCACATGTATTTATGAATTTAATCTGGGTATCGTAGATAAAACTTGCAAAAGGTTTTCCTTAATTTGTGATACCGATAACCTTGTTTTGATAGTTTTTTCTGTAATGGTAAGAATACGTTTATTGAAATCATTCATATCGTTGCAAGCTCTTAGAAAGCGAACAAGCTCACGAGATATAAACCCCGAAAGATGTTGCACGAGGAACATCGCCGTCTAAAAACGGAAAATTTACTTTTAATTATTAAAATTTATTATTTTAGTAGTGGCGTAACCATTTTTAATGGAAAAATTTAGATCAACAAAGTTTGCATGCTTTTCTTAAGTGTTCGCTTTATTCATCTGTAGTTCTTTAGGATAAATCTTATTAACCAGTGATGGAAAGTGGTTATTAGCTATATTTTTTAATAAATCATCAAGGTACCTAGAGGTGATTTTTAAAAGCTGTAATAATATCATCTTGATGTTCTGTAGAAAGAGATAACATAAAGTCTCTTTCAAGACAGTATAAAAAAAATCAGCAAAAGGGGTGCACAATTAGTACCCATTGGAGAGGAGAAGAATTATTAATAGATGTCAATCTTGATGTTCTGTAGAAAAAGATAACATAAAGTCTCTTTCAAGACAGTTTAAAAAATCAGCAAAAGGGGTGCACAATTAGTACCCATTGGAGAAGAGAAGAATTATTAATAGATGTCAAACTTTAATTAAAACATCTAAACACATCATAAAAATGCTTAAACATATGATCGTTATGCTTAATTCCTTAAGTAACACAAATTAAAATATTTGATTATAGTTCTAAAATCACCAAGAGTATTTACTGTTGTTTTTTTTTATTTATACAATTTAATATATTTTCGTCACGTATACTCATTATATTTCATTGACATGTTTTGAACATAAAATACATGACTGTATGTCTACGTGTAAACGCCTATATTATATTTTTCCACCAAAGAAAAAGCGAATAACTTTGGAGACGTATTTCCAGATTCTCATACCTCATTTCTACAATATTTGTTTATGTGCACATTTCAAGTCATGCTATGTGGTAAATAAATGTTGTTTAAACTTTAACTAAATTGTTTGCTTTATGTTACTTATCATCCCACAGATGTTTATTGAACTTAAATACCTTACGTTTATAGACAATATAAGTAAACATTTTGGGGTTGCGAACTGTATATGCTAGAAAACGAAAATATTTTTAATTAACAATAATATTTTTGTTCACATCTTAGTGCAAAATCCAATTTGTGCAATAGAAATTCACTGACGTTATTGTTATTGCTCTAAGTGGTAGTTACTATTAAACAAAGGTTAAACAACGATTTCATCTGGCACGTGTCCAGCAGGAAGTTAAGGGCTGTAGTAATCGTCATTGCACTGTCATCGAATCAAAAAGAAAAATAATTTAAAATCCCATGAACGGGAAATATAGCTCGATAAAACTTTGCACAAATCAATGTTTTTCATGAATAATTAGTTGACAATGATTTAAAGAGATTGAAATGCTATTATTTCATGTATGTACGCATGTGTTTTAGAATGATTGTTGTTACAGACGGCCTTATTGAAAACAAGAAATTATTTATGTTACTATACATGTACTTAATAATTTTATTTAAATAAGGATATGATGATGATGATGATGATGATGATCATCATCATCATCATCATCATCATCATCATCATCATCATTAAAACAACAGAAAAATTTCGATATTCAGACTCTGAATCTTGACGGGCAACATATCGAAGTGTCAACTGAAAAAAGTATATGATTCCAACCAGAACTCTTATTTCCCGTCAATGCTAAAATTGTGACAGCAAACTAGTAAATATCAAAGCAAACTGAAATACCATTGTTGTGTGTGCCTTGACTTCTGCTCGCTTGTGGATTCCTCACGTTGTTCAGTAGCCTTTGAATTGTGACGTTGTTTCGGAACCCTCCTGATGGTACCTGGTGAACTTCTCGGCATTCTGGACATTGCACTCTTCCGCTAATATTAAGATATGGCATAATAATCATGCGATTTAGATGTAAAGCAACGGCGGCTTATGGACACCGCGATTTTCAAACACCATACCTTTTAGTCGCTTGTTGTGCCGTTGTCTTGAACAGTACTAAAGAGCATGTACAATTTCACTTATACAAGTATACGAGTATGTGAGTGGTCGCTCACAACCAAAGATATTTTTAAAATATAGCTTTAATAATGATGTTATTTGAAATGACATTATAAACTATATTGGTAAAATACACTCTGTTTTCCCATTAAACTAATCTAAAAGTACACCACTGGTGAAAAATCAACGAAACTGTAATTGGTAACTTACTTTTGAATTATCCGCGAAAGGCAATGTTCACAGAACGTATGTTGACAAGGTAGAACTTTTGGCGTCTGAAATCGCTCCAGACATACAGGACATTCAAGTTCCTGTTCCATGTGGCTTGTTGAGTTAATTTAAAAACAGACGAATTTTATTATAATTATTATTTCTGGAGAAAAAAAACATCCAAGTTGCTAATACGTTGGGTCTCACAGAACAGTGAACTCGAAGAGAAAACTTCACCATATATACGTATAATATGCTTCCTAATCATTTCATTTTATAAAGTATTGTACGAATTAATTGAACTCTTTGAAGGAATTCAACCATTTAAAATAGTTTTGATCGTTCTAGTTGTTTAAAACAAAACCGTATGAAATTTAAACGCAGTAAATAAAAAAACGACTGGTTTCAATTACTTGCTGTACGAATAGCAATCAACATGCGCAATCAAAACGGAACCTACATACGTCTACAGACTCGAAACAGTAATAAAATTGATATTGTGATATCAATAATATTCATGAGTGCTAATTTTCGGAGATTTCCAAGAATGTTAAACTATCAGAAAAAAAAAGAAATAGAACTTAAATGTTGTTTAGACATTTGATATCCATGAATAAAAGTACCAACAAAGTTAAATCAAAACTTAAAAACAGTTCAGATTACTTACTCTGTAGTATATCATTGCATATTAATGACATAGGCAAACGTACTGAAAACAAACATGCATATTATGTATATTATAATAACAGTCGACAGTAATACGTGTACATCAACATACAGATCATGTCACTGGTGTAACAATACTCGGCCGTAACAATCAACTTGTTACAAATTGACAGGTTTATAAATTAAGAACTACGATAAAATACAAAACACTTCTGGATTTCTTTTCCTTCCAGGCTTGCCACTGAATGCAGATAGTTCTATTTGTTTCCGGGCCATGTATAATTACCTGATGCATTGGCTTACAATGAAATGCAGATGCACATGCTGTTTGCACATTTCTTCGAAACAACATGGGCACTTCGACAAACTATGATAGCCTACTTATGTATCCGAATCAATTGCTCATCCTAGCAATGTCACTTTCTATGTTCACTTGATATTTTTATTTAAAAGTTATCAACAGATGCGCAGGGAGCATCTTTGCATTTGAAGAATACCCCATATATTTCCTGCAATCACCGGCGGCAATTCATTATGTCAAATCTAACGTGTCTAACATGAATCGTGGATTTAATCACCGTCGCTTCAATCCATTGTCTATAGAGAAAATAGGCGGTCATGTTAGTATTCATGATATTTTTATTTAAAAAATAATCAACACTTTAACAAAATCCGGGACTTATCCTAAAATGTCATTAAAATTAATCATTCTTGCATCCGATTACAATTGTGAAGATTTCACTAAAGTTTTAAAATCCTATGTTTTTGTTGTCGCTTCAATTGATAGCCAAGTCAATTAATTTAATGGAAGATTGTCGAAACAGCAAAACTGAAGTCCTTATTGCTGATTCTATGTCGGTTTGCACGGCACAAGTACCATTTTTAGTTAAATGTATATACACCTTTTATTTTATGTCAAAACGTTAGCGCATATGGTGTAACGTCTATCGTACATGATCTTTAGTGCGTCTATCGTATAACATATATCGTGCGTCCGTCTGTCATCTATCGTGCGTCCGTATATCGTTTGTCGTGCGTATCCTTTGTAACCTTATACGTTCACTTTATTCTTTACATAAGTAACAATAACGAAATAAATTCGATTAAAGGATAATTTAGAAAATTCAAATTTAAAGAGCATTCTCCTGAAAAGTGCTGAATATCCGACTTTTATTATGTTACAAGAACGTTAATTGGTCGATTTTCAGGACGAATTATGGGTCATAACTTTTAAATACTATTTAACTATTACTTGATGACCTTTACAACGTACATCTATTCCGACCCTACAGAATAATGGGCCCGGCTTCAAATAGACGTTTTCAGCGAATGTTAAGTACCAGCTCAAGCTATATATAAATGAGTATATAAATAGATAGATCTATATACCCCGTTACTTTAAAGAACCTCACATACAGGTATAATATCGAAATAATTCCCGTAATACTCCTTCATCATAATGTACATTACCATAGCAACCATCTCTTCCACTATTTTCCAGCTTTTTATTATTACATTTAAAAAGAAAACACTTTTCTATTCGTTTGTTTTCAAATCATTCACTACATTTACTGCAAACTTGTAAAAATTTAGTAAACACATGTCAACATAAACCTCAGGCCATACCATTTCTGGTATATTTCATTTAAAACCTCACTCCTTGTATACAACGCGTTCCAAAACAATATGTAATACACCCGAAAATCCTTCAATATTCAATACCTTTGCAAATAGTTAGAGGATAATACACGGCTAAGCAGGGCCGGGCGTGATAATCGGCCCGAAGGGAGCATAATGGCCAATATACAATGACATGTGATTTTTTCAAGGCACATTGTTGTTAATTAATAAAAATCAAGGAACTTGGAAAGACATCAAACATGACAAATAAACAACACATTATAGGGCAGGAGAGTTTAAATCTGTTTAATAATTGTAACTTGATAATTCATGAAAGTTTGCGAGTTAAAACACTTGTCTTGGTCTCAAATGTTGAACAGAGCTCTCTTTTTTTAAACACACATTTATAATAATGCTGTGGTATTGCCTTAAAACTCAGCGATACTTTGGCGAAAGCATAATCTAATTTCATACTATAGGAGTGTTTAACTTTTTCTGTTTCATGCTAGTATGGTTTTTGAGTGAGCAAACCTGTACTGACAGTACATACAGTAAAGGAAATATTAACTTTAACCCTGTATTTAATTGATGATTAAATTCTACGAGGTCCAAAGGACGGAGGTAACAAATCATAAAAACATACAATGTACAATGGTATGTGATTTCTTCAAGGCACACTGTTGTCAAACTCAAGCTTTAACAAGTTTTAAAAAGTTTTATTTCATGAGATCCAGTACGTCTTAAACCCATGAGGCAATAAGGCATAAATAGATATATTTGGCGGACATGTACATGCAGTTTTAATAGTTGTGCCCTATGTCTATTTACATATCTCACATATATACGTGTAATCGCTGGTTATATAACTCTCCGATACGTTGACACATCTAGGGTGAAACCAGCGTCTACATACTTCGCATGTCATTAATTTGGAAGACTGGACCTGGCGTTTACACTCACGGGCATCACACTGTTTATTATAAATCTCCGGTGTCTTGCTGGCATCTAACAATGTCCTTAAAACAAAATGTCGCATTGCACCCGCATGTTCCTGATTCAGCTCTTTGGTAGCTACGCCATCTATTATTGCTTTAGAATTCTGAAAAGATTGAACGTATACTTCTCCATGTAAGTGTTATAAAATAAGCCGAGAAAACAGTTAAAGAACTAGTACTGGAGGGCTTATACTACAAAAAAGATAAGTCATCATGAAACTGCACAGGTTTGACTAGTAACATGCAAAATAGACTTTAGAGTAAGATCTTTTCAATTAAATAAGGACCTTATTTATAGTTGATATATTTTAGTTAAAATATCATTCTTCCTCTTTATATTACAGTTAAAATAATTTTAAGGTTCTCTTTTTCGTTAATTGTTTGTGGCGTCCTATTTGAATTGACATACTTATAACAAACATGCTCTTTCTCTTCCTCTCTTCTTTTTTCGCTGCGTGGGGAGGCTGTGTCTTGTGAGTGTGGCGATTCCTGTTATACATTTACTTTACTCTTTTTTTTGGTAACGAATTTTATTTAAAACAACGTATTATAATTAAGATTCAAACTATAAAAACAATAGTGCGCGTCTCCAAGACGCGATAACTAGGAATAGAGATACCACCACCCATTCATGGCCTATTCACCCCTTGAGAAGTTTGTGTCAGTTTGGTCAGTTCGAGTTTAGAAATTAAAGAGAAAAAAGCTACCTCCTCCTTAGGCGGTTTAGTCGGCCTTTTTCTATATAAAAATGTATTTATTTTGCAAGGTAAGTGTCTTAATAATATATTTAATTTAAACTCGGCGTGTGCATTCTGCGACCATCCCTAAGGTACCCTCGACACTTTGTTTTAGGAACGCAGATTTCGTAACAAAAATTATTGAAGGTTTTATACAGTTAAGGTAATGTAAGCCGCCAATTATATGGTAATTTAGGCTGATCTTAAGACATCTGGGCCGTACCATGTTGGGCTTTAGCATTTTATCAAGTCAAAATAACATATTCTTTTTTCTTCTTAAGTCGTCCCCAATAAACAACACCCGCACACTCGAAAGAAAACAGGATATGCCATTATCTGGCATTCGAGGATTGGGACATTCCCTTTTTGGCGTTACCTGGATAACTTTACTGAACGGGTTTTTTATAAAGCACATGCATATTCACAGATATTAACATTTGACTCGAATATGGCACGGACGGACGGATCGATAAACTGACAGACGGGCCATGCGATATGCCTTTATTTGGTGGCATAAAAATGAACAGGGGGGTGATCGCTTTGCAAAAAAAAACGATGTCCAGAGTAATATTCATGCAAAGAGCACAAACGTGCATTGGGGTCAACCTCTGCCTTTCCAGTACCCAAATAGCCCCTAAAGAAATTTTGTTGTTAGTCTAAGTGTATAGTTTATATAAAAATACTATAGAGCCATTTTGTCCCTAGTGTCCTTCTAATGATGTCGTTTGAATTCACATTGTAGTTAGTAAAAGGAAAATTTCAAAAGAAATGAATTCATATGAACACACAGAAGTCCACATGTCGGAGCTCCAGAGGGAATAAGCTATAACGAAGAATTTTTTTATAGAGGACTACCCAATCATCTAAATTTTAAACAAAGAAACCTAAAATCAGTGTAGTTGTTGGAGGAAAAGACTTCATTTGAAAACTCATAAAGCCCTTGGGGTGAGAAAAATGGAAAAGTAACATAACACAAAATGAAAGGTTTAGAAAAAAATTACCAGAAGAACAAAAGCTCCGCACGCGTTACTGTCTCTCTGTATAGCAGACATGTTTTTTCTTTGAGTCCATTTTCCACTCGAGTCATCCAGACCATGATTCGCCCGTTGTAACATAAATTTTCTACAAAATATATGTGAAAAAAACATTTATGTCTAATAAATTTGCTGCTGAGTATCTTGATTATCTGAGAGTGGCATAATCTTAAGATCAAAAATCAAATATGCGAGCTCTAGCAAGCGAGCATTTACGGTTTTTTGCGTTTAAAAATGTATCTTGATGTCCAACCACCATCTCTGTAAAACAAGAAATGCGTTCCGAAAAGTTCCGCATGCAAGTCTTTTCAAGATCGCAATGCTACACTCAGCACGGTCACTTGTAGGCTGCAGTGTACCAAAATTTTATTCAGTACTTTACTTTTAGTTTTACATTTAGTACCAATAATTAATTGTTATTATAACACAATGATATGGTTACTTCGCTTGTGATGTTTGTTTTGTTTAATATAATTACTTAAGATATAATAAAACAGCTCCAATGCGCGCAAAAGTTTGATTGAAGCTGTCAAACAGAAAAGTCAGTTAAGGGTCCACTACACTCACCCGTGCACGTTAATCGATAAAAATGAAAAACATACCGAAATCTCTTATTGACAAGATATATCTTGTTAGACGAAATACAGCGAAAGTGATGCTCAGATATTGTTTAAACCCAAAGCGCATGAATATGCCTATGAAAACATACGACGTAACAAGCGTTAAATGAGGTATAAAATATCTGTTCTAAATTGCTACATTGATTACTGATAAAATATTAAGATACCAACTTAACATCAACGATAAAACATGATGTGTCGAAATAGACAGTTTTAGAAAAAACAATGACAAAAACTTACTTCCACATTCTGAAACACTTTGTGTTGTCTTTGTTTAAGGAGTCGTACACTGTCACTGTTTTGGTAGGCATATGAGCTTCTAACAGAACCCAGTGATTATTATTCACATTCATCGGTACAAACACCCGCTTGAACTTTGATAACGGCACCTTAAGAACACATGCGTTAAATAAATTAGCATATAACAGAATAAGGTCTTAGAGAAAAGAAAAATATTAATGTGCATTTTTCTTTTATTTAATATTTATAATAAATCTAAAGATAACAAGTTGTGTTTTTATAATTTGGAATTATTATGTATATTATTAAAGTTAATTTGTATATAAATAATTATAAATTTCATATAACAACTGTATTGTATTGCCATTCAACCATAAGACATATTAAGTCATTTATGCAGTTATTTATAACACAACGGTTCATTTAAGGCATTAAATTGTTAAAGGAGTCCTTAAAAAGCCATCAAAAATTAACTGTTAGCAATTCTCTGACCGAACATGAACTTAATGACCATAAGGAAATGCAAATTTCTTGACTTTATAGCCCCGTGCTTAACGCAACTTGTTATTGACACAAGTAAACAGTAAACACTTAACATATAACAAAAGTTAGTGTTACATTCTGTAGCGGTCAATGCGCAAATATACACAATTTTATACAATTTCACGACCAGCGATGTAATTAACCCAGATGAAAATGGTTTTCTCTACGTTAGCATTCGTTTTATCGCGGAACAATGAACACTAATAATGTTTATCATGTTAATGAAAACAGAATATCAGCGGCAAATGCAAGGTTGTCCTATTATTTGACCAAATTCAAAGTTGAACTAGTTGGGTAAAGAAAACAAGGCATAAAAGAATGTATAGCAAATATGCTGACAAAATTTTATTAATTGTACCGTAAACAGGCTGGCGTACATGTAAGTACTGTGTAAAAAGACCTTAAACGTTTTTATGCAAGAAGCTAACATTGCATCAACAGTGCTACAGACATGTTTTATGAATTGCGATGGTAAAATGTCAGGTATATACATTGAATAAATTCTACCTCTTGTCTCCTAGTGTTCCAATTAATAACCATCAATTAGATAAATATCTTAAATTTGCTTCTAGTAAGTACAAAATATATTTAGATAAAACTGAGTTTCAAGTTGAATAATAATGTTATTCAGACAATATCTTTTGATTTACTAATCAGTGTTGGTACAGTTGTATGAGTTATTTAAAATAATTACCTTTGTATACAAATTCGATCTAAAATCTCCTTGACTCCAGAGGGTACTCACAAACGTCTGTATCACAAACAACTGTTTACCTTTACATCTTCTTTGTAGCAGGATAAGGAAGGCATCTATAACCTAACAAAAAAATGAAAAAGTTATAAACAAACATTTTTATAAAGGGTATATATATTTATATAACAATATCAACAGCAATAGAAGATTAAACGTTATTTTCATTTTTTGTTTTATAAAAATATAATGACCGTTTTCCCAGTTAAATAAAGAGTTTAATTTACATATGGTGTTTACGAATAAAGTGGAAAAATAAATATTTCCCATTTATTTCTTAAATGATATCGCCAACATGATAAAGAAATGCCTTTTTCCATTTCTGATTTTAAGCTTTAGCTATTTTTTTAAATTAAATTTTATTTGTGAACCGTTTTTTTTGTTCTTTAATTGTCTGAACCGTAAACCATAAACCATCGATTCGAAAGTCAGACCGAAAATGTGGATTCATTTGTGGTTGTTTCTCTGGTTTTGATCCGGTTATCAACGTTTCCTCTCAAGATGATCCAGTTTTCGAGTTACTAATATAGTCAAGAAAAACTAACAACGATAGTTGATAATATGGCCTCTTTTTAAGTTATAAAGTTCTCCCATTTATTTGACTAAGTGACCTATTTTATGACTAGTCTTATACTTATTTAAACAACAATTATTATTATTCTAATTTAAACAATAATTAAATAATAAAGTTTTTAACCAAGTTTTACGATTAACGGGTTAAAGTGTTGTTAGTAGTGGACGACTGACAGGGGCAACAACAACGACCGATCACAACGGTTCACTTTTAGCAATACTTCTAAAATATGTAAATTAAGCAGCAAGATTTTTAACATAAAACAATTGTTAACATTTTCTAGCAAACCTGCAATCAATCCCTTTTATTTTATGGGTTTTAATGGTTAGTTCATTTAATTTTTTTGACATTCAGCTGTGGTTAATTTTGGCTAGCAAAACTGCAATTAATACTTTAAGTTTTAAGTGCTTTTTATGTATAGATAATATATACTGAAAGAAAAAAGTTTAGCAAGTTTTTCCCACATATTATTTTTTCTTTTTGAGCTTTTGAATGAAGACGTTTTTATATGTAAATGATGTACTTATTGATGCTCTTTACACGTCTATTGTGTTTGTTCGAAAACCGTGTATTTTATCGGCGAAGCGTAAGAAAATCAAAAATCACGTGCAATGTAAGCACTGCAATTTCGGTAGCGTGTAGAGCCGAGTAATGTACCTCATTGTTTTGAGCTGTTACCACAAACAAAATAACCAGTTTAATACTCGAAGAAATTCCAATGGGGCGTCGCCCAGGAATGACGTTAGAAGAACGTCAAAGAGCTGTAGGTATGCTCCACGCTGGTATGACGGCAAGAGCTGTCGCTCGGCATTTCAATCGCCATGAATCTACAATTAGTCGCCTAAGAAACCGTCTGAGGGAGACAGGACGAGTCAACGACAGACCCAGATCAGGCAAACCACGGAAAACAACGCCACGCGAAGACCGTCACATCACGACGCTTTCTCGACGTAACCGGTTTATGTCCAGTGGGAAGTTAGCCCGAGATCTCATGAATACTACTGGGACTAGGGTGTGCCTCAGAACTGTAGTTACTGAACTCCTTGTGATTTTTGACGCCTTACCCCTAACGTCTTTCAGGCTGTACAGTGAGCTAAGGCAACAGGGTTTTGACAATTTATTGTTACAAACTAATTGAAAACTAAATGCTTTATCCAATTATGTACTTGGTTTAAGTGAAATTGGTATAGTTTCAATAAACCAGTAAAATATTTCCAAACTTGCTAAACTTTTTTCTCTCAGTATATTGAGCCAGTTGTTGTTCGTTAAAGTATTCAAATCGTGGGCTTCAAGTGTTATACCGGCAACACTTCCTTTAAACCTATTTAAATGTAAATGGTAAAAAAGTAAAAACCAGAATAAGCAGACGTTCGTCTTTACTTACTTTAACATGTTTTACACAAAAAGAAATTTAAACTATTTCTTGAACTAACATTTCTATTAGATCATACCATAGGCATACACATAAACACCAACAATGCAACAATGGTAACAAGCTTCTCATTAATATGTCTTCGCATTACTGTAATATTTTTGGCCAACCATCCATAAAAAACTACAATTTTGTTGATATATGAGAGTATGATGTGACATTAAAACGCCTGTCTAAGAGCTGACATGCAATTGATGGGAGTCTGTCATAGAAAAAATAGTCTTTGAAAGTATTGTAATTGCAGAATTCTAAACACTTCGCGTTTGTTTCAAAACAGAAACATTTAAGTATGAAAACGATAGTTGAAAATCGCAATAGATAAATTTTGTTTCATTTCAACAGATCTTAATTTATCTGACGTTTACTTAAATCCAATCTGTAAGAGGCTATATGTAAGGGTCATGAAATATGTGTACAGTCACATAAATAATGTGAACTCAGATAAATGATGAATTATGTCATCGGTGATTCAAAGACGAGATCTAACTTTAAGGTTGTTTAATTTTTTTCCTTCGAGGTTTACGTTACTTCTGTCGAGCAAGGAATAACAAAGCATTCTTTGATGTTGGTTTCAAGTTAAGAAACGGACAACTCGGCAGCAGAAACAAACTTAGAGCTTTCAATCAAACCCCAACATCTTGTGAATTACTAATGGTATGTTTTCTAACAACCTTTAAACAATATACGAAATAACTATTTTGTTTATAGCAATGAGCGTTTTCCCGTAACGCCGATAAAATAAGTCAAATTTGTGAAATATGGATTTAGGTATTACAGTTAATATTAGGCATTTTAATTAAATGCGATCTAAACCCATTTTGTTATTAATTGGGTTGATTTTAACATTGTTATAGATGCAATACATCATCTGAAACATAATTTTGTTTTTCTAGAAATCATTATGATATGTTAGTTTACATAACTATAATACTTTACATTACTAAATCTAGTGTTAAAAAATTAACTAAGTTCAAATAAGATTTGTTTGCATGTTCTAAGAACCAATAATTCTTTCTTAATCGACTGAAGTTGTTTGATGAATTTGAATTCTCTGTAATTGAACGGTTCAATTTATTGTCCGATGCACTGTTTAGCAAATAGCTGTGAATTGATTACTTAATTAACAACATAGAAACTTAACAAGAAAGATGCAGATGCACGTGTCACAAAATGTAATATAAGTATCATGCATGAGTGTGAGGTGAAGATGGAAAAATCTGTTTTGCGCGAACGAGGCTCTGCCGAGTTTCCGCCAAAACAGTTCACCCGAGGTGACAGATTTTTCTATCTTTACCGAATGTCTCGTGCAAGATACTTTTTCTTGCATACCTTTTTTTATTTATAACATTTCTGTGTATGTAGACAAACTAATTTATTTTCCTTATGTTCAAATATTGACATTTACGTAAACCTTTTTTTACAATGACGTCACTAACTTGAATATATTACGTCAGATACTTGAAGACGTGACGTCACTCACGTGACTCATTCTACACGGGGTGTGTAGGATCGAAATTTCCTACACGGGTGAAAACACCAGATGACCTGATCTGGTATGCAAGAATTAATGATTCCAAAAGTGATAATACTATTTAATTCTAAGCCATAGAGTGTAAAGTCTTTACACGCTCATTTTACAAAACCTTGTAGTAAAGTTTAATATTTCAATGAAGGTAACAAACTAACAAACCATAACAATTTTGCTATCTAAAACAGGATTACAACAAATTAAGGAGACCCTATTGAAAGTTTTGTTTTCATAACAGACATTAACTAAATACAGGGGCAGTTAAAATCACTCATGCAACAATGTTTCTCTCAGCTAGTGTTTTATGAATATTAGATCTATGAACTAAAGAAAATAAATTGTAATATTAATTTCTAAGCGGTATTCATAAAACATATCTGTAAATTCAATAAAAATTACCAACATTTTATTCTACAGTGCTCTGCATGCTTTGTGATTACGCCATCTACCGTTGATGCTTACCTCTATTTTGCACGACAGAGCAGGAGTTAAAGTGTATGAAAGATTTTAGGGAAATCTTGTTAAAGAAGCTCGATCTGTTTCTTTTATCCCTGTCTTCGTGTTCTTGCTGATTTGTCTCCAATGGCTCTGGCATCGGAAAGGTCACTGAGTACCGACCCTTTTTGCCTGACAATGCTATTAGCGTATTATGTTTAATATGTTTATGAGCGTTTGCATGGAAAATTGTCGAGTTGATGGATGGGTTGGAGTTATTTCACCAGTACAATATGTACTTTTTTTTCATATGAGAACCTGTTGGGACAAGTGTAAGGTTGGTGTACCCTAAACCAGGTGTAAATCACGTGGCAAATTGCCACAGACAGTTTCAAGGCGGTTACCCCATCGGGGTCTCTTTTTCGTAAATTTTTTGTGGCGTCTATTTTGATATTGATTTTGATCATTTTATAACTCTTTTCCTCTCTACGTTTTGGCTGTACGGGGAGGGTGTGTCTTCTGGTTGTGGCAATACCTGAAATTCATATTTCACTTTTTTAATATCAATGGTAACAAGTAACATTTGCCGTGTATTTTCCTAAAAATATTTTATTCTTTGGATAATGAATTTTTGTAAACTTTTGACCATATTTGAATCAGCTTCGTTATGGGGAATGTTGTTAACTGGTTAGAGTAGGCGTCTTTCCCAAATAATTGTTTGTTCCCTGAACAAAATACTCAACAATGTAGTTAAAGTTATAAAAATTATTTTGGATTTGTAAGCTATCAAAACGCTGCAGATTTCGATTAAATTGTAAACAGATTATTAACAGTGGTCCAAAATTGAACGGAAAGTTTCTATGCAACTTTTGGAAGAGAACGTATAATCTCGATCAGATTGTGTTGTTCCTTCCATCGTGTTCTTGCTGATTTTACTCAGCAGCCCTGGTCTTGTTTTCGCTTAACACTGTCAATAGCTTCTTATATTTTATCTGTTTTTATGGTAGAGGTAATTCTCCTAAACAACATGTAATTGTTTGTTCATATGAGAAACTGTAACGGCAAGTGGAAGGTCGGTGCATTGTAGATCCCGATTTAAACCCTCAGTGTTAAAAAGTTTTGCAATTGACAACCCTGGGGTTTTCATGCTATTTCATTGTTTTTGGTCTTGTTTTGAAATAAATCAGTATAAACTCATGCTATCTTTTGTTTTCCTCTCTTCTTTTTGTAGGAATGCTCTGTTTTCTAGATGTGGCAATTCTGAAAAGCATATTTCACCCTTATTTTCTATCATATAAATTGAGGTAATTGTTCGGTTTCCGACTCAACTGTTTATATACACAGGAAAATATGTCCTGTAATTGACCAATCTCTGGCGGTTACCAAAACTGTTTCTTTAATTATTTCTAAAGTCTTCACCTTTATATATATCATCTGATATAAGTACGCTATTTAATCTTTTCTTCTCTTGTTGATTGTGTAAGAAGGCTGTGTTTTATGGATGCGGGTGTTCTTGATGTGCTTACTTAACCTTCTGATGTTAAAATTATGAACAATGAATAACGGTAGTGAATAATTAAAAGCAAATTTTATATAACCACGACTTATGACTGTTATTTACATTAAATGCAAAAAAAAACACCCGTTTTCGTTCACTCAATTGTTTGAAATTTATATTTTTATTATAAAAAGGATTTATCTTTATTAACAATGCAATCGAATAATAGTTCATCAAATAAAAAAAGTGTTGGTTGTATGGGTTTCCAAACAAGGTGCCCCACAACCAAGTAACCGTCAGGCTTTTACTGTTTAATTTTATACTACACTCAACTAACCGAACCCAGCGTTCTAATTTTAAAAAAAAATAACTTAAAACGTTTAATCACATTAAACATACATTGAGTAAAATTTAGAACAATAAATAGCTAGACCTAAAATTTATATGTCAAATTCAAGACATCCAAACACAAAACCTAAACAACACACACACAAATTATTTTAAATGCCCACATGAGTATTATGATATATTATGATATATACAACGATGTGTTGTGTCAATTACGGATAGCAAAATCAACGTTTTTATCCCATTGTCAACTATTTACGCGACCAGGAATTCAAACTTAAATACACTTTTACAAATATCTCGTAATTTATATATATGTTAAACGAAAAGGGCACACCGTATTGTTGCCAGTATCATATTGAAAAATTCTTTGTTAGCGGTTTTCCTGTTAAAGCGTTCATGGCATATTTTTTCATTCTCAAAAGAAAACAGTCTAAAGATCAAGCGAGACATATCGAGTCTAATAAAGATGAATTATGAATCATATTTCATGTTATGTTGACGAAGTGTAGGCCTATGTCCGATAGTTGATAAAAGGTGGTTGTGTTTAGTTGGTTTTCGGTAATGAATATCAACAAAAAGGATGACTAATTTAAAGTAAAAGGGCAACTATAAAATATTGAAATGTAATAATCAACTAACCTGTTGTGGTACAGATTTAATGAACTCTTCCCAGCGGCACGCAGTTCTGTCAGAAAACGTTCCAATTCTACAAGACATGAACTGATTAAAATGGAGCATTTCAAGATGTATTTTATAAACTTCGACGTGATTTTAAAGACTTACACTTATCTCTAGTCAAAATGCAAATAATCCGTAACCGTGATATGGATTTTGTTGTGAATCATAATTATTGATAAAAGTTAACTCTGGAAGCCACCGAACACAACAATTTTGAAGAAGAAAATGTTGCTGACTCAGTTTGATTGAGCCTGTTTAACAATTTACGTTTGGAAATCTAGCTTAATGTTTAGAACCTGCTTAGAGATACTGTGAACATGTAAAATATAGATGAACATTCCTATGTGATTACAATAAATATTAGCCGTAAACTTTCAAACTTGAATAATTAATTGTCATTGCTTTCAATATTAAAGTTCTTAAGGATAACTGCACTGTTCTGTTAACATATAAAGTTGGGCACAACCAATGGGCATTAACTTGCATTTACACAACTGTCAGTAGTGTCCATGAACAAGTTCAATTACACCTAGTCTAATAATTTTCATATTTATCTTTCTTTTTTATCTATTTCAAAGCATCAGTACTGACGTAGTTTAGGAACGATTCGAGAAATTAGCAAAGAATCCTTATTGTTCCGACCAGACCTTTTTTAACTAAAAAATTAATGTGAAACTGATTAAAAAAAGCTTAAACCATTGTCAAGTAAAAATACAACGTGTCATTTAAGTTGCTTTTCGGCAACAAACGTTAAAATGGAGATTTTAAATTTATACTGTCAGAAAGGTCAGTAACAAATTATGTCTATACATTAATTTAATCATAATACTAAAGGCTTACCTGATTTACTTTCAGTACAATGCTCTTGCTCATGTCTTTGCTCTTGCTGAGGAAAATATATAACGTTTAATTTTCTTAAATCAATGTTCAAAATGATGACGTTCGCAAAAACTAGTCAATATGCTAGTTGTTTAAAGTATTTTCACACGCAAAATATATTAAAGAAGTAACATTTAAAATAAAATTTGTTTTGCATGGCTCTAAACAGAACCTTTTAATGAGCAGATAAAATTAGATAAATTCCCTTTGTATAAATGAAACAGCCACGGAAAGCTATGTTCATGTGGCTCAATGATAAGATGGTTATGGCGATGGTGATGTGATGATGGTATGACAACAGATGAAAAAGGGAACAAAAACGACGACGAAAAAGAAGAAGAAGAAGAAGAAGAAGATAATGATAAACATAATATATTCAGAAAACAGACAGATATAGAGATGGAATTTATCTTTTGTTTTGTCATTACAACCATACTTATATTAGAAGTTATAATAAAAAAGCAACATATGAAGACGATTATACATGTAACTGATTAAAAAGGCACATTCTTACGTTTTGAATCGCCATTTGAATCAGGTTGATGATTTCCTCACCAATTTTCTCTCTGACATACGAACAAGTTTTAGACCACCTAGAGTGTTCAATCCAAGGATCGTCTTCCGGCGACCAGTCTTTCAAACCTGTACAATATGTATTAAACTATTGGCAAACTGTGAAGATTTAATAATTCTCCTGTCAGTGAACGGCTTTCATACTATTCCATAACAAATCATATTAACTGAACTCAAAAATTTTAATGGCATCTTTATAATGCGCAGCAACTAAAGAATGTTGTCCTTTTAACCAAATAAGCATTCGGCAAAACTTTGCAACTTAAAACATCATTAACATTTCAGGAACATATTGTTTTTATACATTCATACAATATACAAACGATTTCAGCATAATTAATTTACATGGATTAAATACATAACAGTTCAAGAATCAGTAATTAAAAAGCAATGATGCAGAAACGTGTTTTAAAAGCTTCTTTATATATAGTCAGTAAAGTTATCAGTAAAATAACCCGTTACCGATGTCGTGAAGTCATTATAACGTACATCAGGGCTATCCGATCAACCCTTTTTGGGGTTGTCCCGGTTAGCTCCATTGGTTGCAACGTCGGAATTGCAGAGCTAGGCGCTGTTGCCGTGACGGTGCGGGTTCGCTCCCAGGTAGAGGCAGTATCATCTTTTAACCAAACGTATTGATTTTACTGTTTCAATCGCAACTGTAACAATTATCATTAAATGATGTTTAAAATTCCAAGTTAACAATGTGTCTCATGTGCTAGAGGCACTATCATTTGCAATTCACAGTAGCGCTATTTGTGCAGTGTGGCGGCCGTAAAAAGTCTCCCGGTACATAAAGTCAGTACTTTTATCAGTAAAATAACCCGTTACCGATGTCATGCAGGGATTGTTACGTATATCAGGGCTATCCGATCAACATTTTTGGGGGTTGTCCCGGTTAGCTCAATCGGTTGCGTCGCAGGAATTGCATGGCTAGGCGCTGTCGCCGCGACGGTGCGGGTTCGCTCCCAGCTAGAGGCACTATCATTTTATATTTTTGCCAGGCAAGTATTATAGTTGCAACAAATTATTTTTTTATAGCTATACTGAATAAATATAATCCGTCTATGTTTGTTAGAAAAGGTAAAATCCGCCGTGCTTATTTACTGATTATGTTACAAGAGATATTTACCAATTGCAGTTCTCCATAATTAATACAGGGATGGGATATGATGAGGTTGGAGGCAAGTAGATGGATGGGGAAGCATGGATAGATGCATGGTTGCATGGCTGCATGCATATTTATATACACGAACATGTGTTAACAGAAATTGGTGTTGATACGAATTCATTTTAACTCTCTATAATAAATTTGTTGGTTAGTCGAACCATTAAATGGAAATGCTTACTAAGAAATGTTGTTTGTATGGAATTTCGTTGTTTTAACGCTTTAGGGAAATGTATGTACACTTTATAAAATAAATAATAGTTTTGTAAATACGAGGGTAATAATTACTAAACATCTTTAATTAAAATAAATAAATAAATAATAATAAATAAATAGTACTATTGTGTCTATGCGATTGAACATGTAGTGTTCTAAAGATACTCCTTTGAAATATTAAAATGCCTGTATAGTCTCTACTGTACAAATTGTAACGTGTTATAAATACTGATTTGAGTTGAAACGTTTTGCAAAAGGTCAATCACTACGGGTATATCTCATAATGGGGGAAAGATTATGATAAAATTTGCAAGGGGGTATGTATTTGTGGTAATTAAACCGTAATGAACACTGATTAGTTTAAACATGTTAAATGACACTTCTTACATATATGGTTGGAGTCAATTATTTATAAAACTAAAGCATTAAACAAGCATTATGTTTTTATGTCTCCTTTACTTTCACTCACATATGTAAAAGCATTTCTCTCTTCAAACCTTTACAGTCACTGTAAAATGGTTAATTTTTTTACAATTATTTGAAGTTCACATGTGACACTATTAAGGGAGAAAAATGTTTTTAATCAATTTAATGGAGAAATTTGAAAAACTTTTATTAAATAAAATTCAAATTCAAATGCATTAACAAATGATAGGAAAAATATATGTTTATCAAAGTTTTGAAACAAATTTAAATCATATTTATACTTGGCTAATTTAAGACTAATTTCTTCATTGTCTTACAAGCATTCTCAATTAATTATGGTTATTATCTTTATTTGTCAAAGATTCCATAATTAATGTACCATAAACATTAGCATTAGGAGTAGCATTATCGAAATTGGCATTAAATTACCATTATTGTGTATGCTAATCTTGTGGTATTGTTCATTACTTAGTATAATAACAAATAATGCATAATAACTGCAGCATCATTAGCATTATCCCCAACCATGGTAAAATAGCAAAAAACATCATTGTAACAACTCGCTCTGTAATTCATCGGTTAACTGATAGTAGTTACACAAGAGTAGTGTAATACACATGTATGTATTGATGCATATTCTGGGACATTAGGTAAACTGATGTCATTTACATATCTGGAACACTGTTGAAAAACCCCTATACAGAGCCACGAAACAAACAAACAAAAACAAACAAACAAAACATACAAAGTCTCTTAAGCGAAACAGCATATACACTTACCGACACCACACTGAAAACATCTACAGCAGTCGCTGTATCCTGCGTAGAAAAATCCAGCTTCTGCCAGACTGTCGGCGGGAACAGCTAGCTCACTGCAGTCCCGGAAGCTCGCCTGTCGCGTTGCCAACGTCACGTATGCTGGATATTTTGGGATTCTGACAGCGTTTGCTATAACAAATTATTCATTCAAACAACCGACTTACAGATATTGTGTAGATGTAACATAAAGATGAACATTTTTGTTTGTGTGTGTGTTTTTTTAAATCCAGTTTCAGGCTCCTATCCAGGGTAACCTCATTAATTATTCTCGTCATAGGTGCTGAGGGGGTCGGACAGCCATCCCCCACAGACCTTACAAACAAACTGTATTATTAAATAAATAACATTAATCAAATAATTACATATACCAAAAACAGTTTAAGAAATACAATGTAAAATATAGTTTGTAGTACGTAGACCTTAAAACGTTTTTCATTAAGACATTTAAACCAGAAATATCTTTAAAAAAGATAAACGGTGTTGATGGAAAAGATTTTTATATATAAGAAAGAAAGAAATAAAGACCGTGCAAAAATTTCGTCTGGTGATAATACGTCGATTAAAGAAGAATGTCTAACATTAACTGTACATTCAGTTTCAATAAAATACCTCTTGTAAAGTTAGCACTAATGATGAATAAATGTCATTAAAATACAATAAATGAAAATAATAGCAACTAATTACAAGAGCGAAATCTAACTTTTACGTAAGTTAACTTTAAAAGAAAGTGTCCCTCCGGAGTATTGAACCCGGGGCCTTCGCGTGAGAGGCGAGTGTGATAACCACTACACCAAGGCGTTATGAATATCTGGACTTGAAATTAACAATCAGTATCAGAGAAACTAGAAAGGAACCAGTAAGAACCAGAAATATCTGCACTTCTCTGTCGTTTTACACTGTGTATTGTACTCGAGTGTTAACCTGACACCTATGAATATTCCATATAAAATCGTATTTAAGCCATCAATTGACTTAACTGGTTATTTATACCCTAAATATCTTTTTCTCCAATACAATTAACGCTTTTTAAAACGAAAATGCCCGAACATATAAGCGCCAGGTAAATACTTACACACAAAATAAAAATCGTTACGGTAATCATCAACAAGACCCACTAATAACCAATCAAAATAATCTATTTGATTTTCCCGCTGCATAATAAATTTTATTTACAATATTTCATTGGTCGAAAAACTAGGTCAAAAGTGAGCTTAGACAGCTAACGCCGAAAAAAACAACGAAAATATTAGTGCACATTCTATGCAAGGCCAATATATGAGTTATAATGACATTTATGTTAAAAAATCACTATTGCATTCGTCCTTACCAGTCCTTAAATGAACATTCCTACACGCAACATGATTACAATAACTGTAAGCCGTAAACTTTCAAAGCATGAATAAAAACTTATCATTGCTTTCAATATTAAAGTTCTTATGGGTAACTGTACTGTTAACAGATAAATATTAAATTGGGCACAAACACTGGGGCTAGGCGGGGTGGGCATTAACTTGTACATGTACTTACATACCTTTAACTGTCAGAAGTGTCCATAAACCAGTTCAATTAACTGAGTGTTCAATATTTTTCATATTTATCTTTCAAATGCATTTTTCATTATTACAAAGCATCACTACTGAAGAACTTAAGGAACGATTCGAGGAATAAGCATTGGATTAATTCAAGAACAAAATTAATCCTCATTGTTCCGACCAGACCTTTTTACTAAAAATGTCAAGTAAAATACAAGAACCAATTGGGGTGTCTTTTCGGCAACAAACAACAATGAAAGAATATTAATTTATACTTCCGACATGGTCAGTGACAAATTATTGATAGTGGGATTAATATATATACTAAAGGCTAACCTGATTTAGCTTCAGAAGAATGCTCTTGCTCCCGGCTTAGCTCTTGCTGTAACAAAACATGTAAACATAACCGTGACGTTTTAAATTCACTTTTCTAAAATAAATGTAAATTTGATGACGTCCGATAAAACCAGTCAATATGCAAGTTGTATAACGTAATTTCAGACGCAAAATATAGTTAAGAAGTAACATTTCTAAAATTAAAATTGTTTTGCAGAGCTCTAACCAGAACTTTTTATCAGCAGCTGAAATTGGATAAATTGTCATGTTTCACTTTGTTTCTAAACAACCACGGAAAACTATGTTCATGTGGCTCAATGATAAGATGATGAAGATGATGATGATGTTGGTGGTGATGATGATGATGATGATGATGATGATGATGATGATGATGATGATAAACATATTACACCCAGAAAAAAAGACAGAAATAGAGACGGGAATTTATCTGTTGGTATGTCATTGTAACCATACCGATACTTGAAGTTATAATAAAGACGATTATAACTGATTAAAATGCATAAGGCAAAGACTTACGTTTTGCTGATATTCAATTGCCATTTGAACCAGATTGATGAATTCCTCACCCTTTTTCTCTCTGACATATAAGCAATTTCTAGACCACCTGGAGTGTTCAATCCAAGGATCATCCTCGGCCGACCAGTGACGTAAACCTGTAAAATACGTATTAATGACAAACTGTTTTCATAAATCTCCTGTCAGTGAACAGCTTTCATATCATTCTTTAACAAATCACCTTAACTGAACTCTAAATTTTAATAGCATCGTTTTAATGTGCAGCAACTAAACAATGTTGTCCTTTTAAACAAATTAGCACTCAGCAAAACATTTCTGTTGGCTGAAGAAACACTTGTAATCTTATGTACCATTTTTATCCATTTGAAATAAATAAAAAAAGGTGAGATCAGATCATACAGTATACATCAATCATACAAACATCACAAACAATTCAGGAACAACTCGTTTTCATACATTCACACACTATACAAACAATTTCAGAATTATCCATGCAACATGGATTAAATACATAACAAGAAACAGTAATAAAATATAAATGATGCAGGATCGTGTTTTAAAAGCCTATTTAAACCAAACTTATTGAATTAACTTTTTCAGTCGCAACTGTAACAATTCACATTAAATGATGTTTTAAATTCCTATTTAACAATGTGTCTCAAGTGGAACATGTATTTATATTTTTGCCAAGCAAATATTATAATTACAACAAATTATTATAGTAATACACAACCTGAATGAATGGAATCCGTCTACGTTTGTTAGCAAAGGTAAAATGCGCCTAACAGTAAGCGTAATAATTTCAGCGTAGTGCTTATTTACTGATAATATACATGTAACAAGAGATATTTACCCAATGCAGTGCCACATAATTAATACAGGGATGGAATATGATAAGGCTGGAGGCTAGTGGATGGATAAGGATGCAAGGATAGATGCATTGTTGCATGGCTGCACGCATGATTAAAAGTTATGAACATGTATAAACACATATTATTGTTCATACGAATTCATTTTTTACTCTGTTGGTCAGTCGAACCATTAAAGAGATATGCTAAAAAGGATCTGTCACTTTTCTGGAATATCGGTGTCTTATAGCTTTAGGGGAATGGATCTACAATTTAGAAAATAAATAATACAGTGAACTAGAACGGGAATCAATCAATTATTTAAACATAACTGAATGTGCAATTTAACACATACGATATGCTGATATGTTATTCGCTTTGATTTGTCTCCTATAATATGTAAAATGTTGTCAAATAAATTCAAACCAAGAAGTTTTCCATATCACATAGCTTAGCTTTGAGCTGAAAGGGGGTCTTGGTTTGATTTCTTAAATAAGTGAAATACTGCAATGTAAATAAAGCATTTGAAAAACAGAAACTGGAAATTTAATAATTGTGTTCATTTTCTAAAATAATGAATCTGTTTTCGTGGACCAAGTATGACAATAAATGTACTGTTTAATGGTTCTCTGTCAACAAAACCATAACAGCCCACATACAGTTTTACCTGCTGTATTAAGTCTATTGGCAGTGTCAAAACAACCAGATTATGTAAGACAGAGCTTTGAAGTGTGATTAAGGCCCTAAAACAAGGGTGCTGAATATATCTGTGATAGGAACATAAATACCGGAGTTTTATTTACGTTTGTGTCATTCTGTTGTTATTTTATAAGGAAAAAAAATACAATAAATATCATGAAACAAGTACACCTAACACTCATTCTATATATTTTTGTTATTTCTTTCCTTCCATAACGAACGGGTAAATTGTGTTCAACTATTGTGTTGCTTGCATAAAATGTTACTTTTTCATTAAGTGCAGGAATGTAACCTATCTTTTTATGATTCGTGATATACATAATTTGCTATAATCGTCTTTTCATATAATATTATTCATTACTTAGCATTATTTGATAAAAAATAGTGCATAATAAATGCATCATTATTAGCACAACCCCAACCCTGGTAAAATAGCACAAAGCATCATTGCATCAACTCGTACTGTAATAAATCGGTTAACTGATTGTAGTTACACACGAGTAGTGTAATACACATGTATAAATTGATACATGTTCTGGGACTCTAGGTGAACTGATGCCATTAACATATCTGCAACCCTGTTGAAAAACCGATATACAGAGCCAAGAAACAAACAAACAAACAAAACTACAAAACTCTGAAGAGAAACAGCATTTATATAATTACCGACACCACACTGAAAACATCGACAGCAGTCGTCAAATCCTGCGTAGAAAAATCCCGCTTCTGCCAAAATGTCAGCGGGAACAGCTAGCTCACTGCAATCCCGGAAGCTCGCCTGCCGCGTGGTTAACGTCACATACGCTGGATACTTAGGGTTTCTGACTGCGCTTGCTATAACAAAAATTCATTTAAACATGATTAACATGTAAATGCTGATAAATTACACAAATTGTTAACATTTAACTGTAAAACAAGGACATTCATATGAATTTGAACATTATCAAACTAATTAAACTGTACTGTCAAAAAGAGCTTTAGTAGTGTGATTATAGGTTCAAGAGCATGGAATTGTCGCGAACGACTTTGTGTTCTTCTATGAGTAATATTAATTACGATCTATAGAATTTTAGTGAATTTTTAGATCTAAATATTTTTCTTTACTGTTCTAACATATCTTAACATACGTCAAAAAAAGATAAATTAAAGGAACTATTTATTTGTGCAGAGTTTCATTCAATGGCCGTTAGAGAGATTTTGAAATTTTCTTTTTATCGATTAACGTGCAATGCTGACTGTAGACGGTCTTTAAGATCAAATATTTTTTTACTGATGACCCATTAACCTTTGCTTGTTGTTTTTACTAGATCAAATCAAGTTTATAAGTACAAATCCAGACTTAAAAACAAATAACTGACATAGAATGCATATAAAACACGAGTATCACAAATAGATTCAACACATTCTCTTCAGTCGAACACATTCTTTTACGAGACACTTGTATGAATTTTAAATAAGTGTATAAATACCTTGAATGGTGTATTGAGCAGGAATTGTGTTTATCGTATTTACTGAACTAATCAGACTAGTGGTGGATGAGGAGTATGACTGTGACACAGCAGACGGTGATGCTGGGGCGGAAACTGAAGATGCAGCTTTGGCATTAATTTGAGAATCGTCTGCAGAGCGTGTAACTCCAGCGGAAGGAACAGATCGTCTGCTTGCAAGAATTTCTTGTCGCTTCACTGATATGTTCACCTCTGAATTTGACACTAGAAATCTGCAGTTTGGACTAAGTTGTCGATGAACTTCTAAAGGAACATCAGTTTCTCGCCAGTCACATTTCCGTTTAGCGCAACAATAACACACTACTTCATCGACCATGTTGGCGTAATAAAACCCAGCTTGTGCTATTCTGGTTATGAATGGTTTGTTTTCCTTTGGGAAAGATCGTAATGTACAAAATCTTAGCATTTCGTATCTCATCGTGATTTGAGGAGTCATTTTTTCTCCAATAGCCATTTTATCAATAATGTCCATCATAGGTTCAAATCTTTGAAGATCGGAATCATCAACAGCTGGGTCAGGGAATGTACTAGTGCTTTTCATTTGCGACTGAGTGTTATCGTCAGACTGCATTTGGGAAATTGTCATCGTACCTGGAAAGTCTGTTTGGTTTTGTGATGTAGCCTGTGTATCATCCAGCATGCCATCTCCGTCGATTTCTACTTCAACGATCTGTGTCTCTTCTGTACAAATTACATCATATAAAGATTCCGTTCCTCGTTCACAAGGGTGTGATAAATGAGTCTTATCCGGCCCTATTTCATTACCGTTAACTTCATTTTGAACTTCATTTTGAACCCGGGAATCTGCTTTAACAGTAAAAAGTAGATGGGATTTTAATTTCATATTTCGGACGGAAGAGTCTGCTATAAATCCATAATGTGATAATTATATGTTTTTATAGTCTCGCACTTTTACGCTCTGAATAGTCCGATGTTGTTTTCAAAAAGATTCACGTTTTCTCGTTTACTAGTGTGTATGCTTAGTTATTTGTCACCCGTTCACTTTATTGTTCTGCCTAGAGGGCGTGTTTTAAATCAAACAATTTCCAGACTGAGTGTTTCTCCTTACTAGTGGCAGAATTCTGCAACATAAAGAAAAGTGATTGATAAGAAAAATGATTGTGTTCTGATATTTGTTAAAGTGTGTTGTGTTTTGTTTTTTTTTCATAAAATCTCACTGAAAAAAGTGAAATATGCATATCAGGAATTGCCACACTCACAAAATAAAGCCTCTCCACAGAGCGAAAATGAGAGGAAAAAAGAGCATGTTTGTAATTAGTTTGTCAAATTCAAATAAGACGCTAAACAATTAGCAAAAAAGAGAACCATTGGGGTTACCGCCTAGAGACGGTCTGTGGCAAAACAAATTGCCACTTGGGGGTTTAAGCCAGGTTATAGGGTGCACCAACCTCACACTTGAATAATTCTTCAGGAAAATGTAAAATATAAATAGATCCTGAAGTCAAATATATAAATTCTGAGTTAATAATTGTCATAAATTTTAATCTTTTATAATAAAATAACAACCATTTTCCATCCCTGGTTCATAAAGTTTATCCTAACTCGCACTTCAAAGCAAACACTTCAGAAAAGCAAGCAAAGTTCCTTCAGTTGATCTTAATAATCATTCCATCCAAATTTTTTACAATACTACAAGTATGATATATTTTATAAGAGATGCTTTAAATTTTAATTAATTTTACCGTCTTTAGACGGAGATGTTCCCAGTTCAACATCTTACGGGAATTATATCTCACAGCTTGTTCGCTTTGTAGAGCTTGTAATGATGCTAAAGATTTCAATAAACTTTATTTTTGAGAAACAGAAACACTTTTAAAAAAAGGATATCGGTATCATAAATTAAGGAAACCATTCTGCAAGTTTTATCGCCGATACCCAGATTCAATTAAAAAAATTGATGTGCACTATTGCACAAAGTAGTTTTTGTCGAGATTTTAATTATAAACTCATAAGGCAATAGTTATTTCTCCACGTTATTAGTAAAAACCCCATCTGTTGCTATAAAAAGAAAGTTTATCGACATGATATTCTACAGTGCTCTGCATGCCTGCTGATAAGCCCCTATACAGTTGATCATTATACTTATCTCTTTGGGTGCAGGGCGGTGGCAGGGGTTTGAGAGTTTGTGAAGATTTATGAAAAAATCTTTTGAAAGAACCTAGAAGCTCGATCTGGATGATAAGTATACAGTGAGTTTGATAACCTGTGTAAATATTTTACAGCTGATTAATGATTGTTTGGTAAGATACGAGTATTGTTTTTGTTCAAATGTATAAGGCTGACATATTAATCATCAAATATTATTTTGACACTTGTATGTTATTAAGTTAAAGATACATAGGCACTTACCTTATTACAAACGCAATTTCTGAATTAAATGAACTAATGTTTCACTTGAATATATAACGAAACGATTCTTTTTTACAGTTCTCATATATATATGTATATTAGAAAAATAAACCTACTATATTTTTACACACTATAATTGACAACATGTATCTATTTTTGTTTAATGTCAATCACGCATAATTACATTAAACAATAAAGACCGTTTCAAAAACATGCCCGGTTTTCATGGTCCTTGTTGTCTCAGAGTGGTTTCGATTTTTTTATAGCATTGGGAAGACCATTGTCCGTGTCGCTAATAGGTTTTAGAGTTGAAAATAGAGTTTCCACAACACGTACCAAACTCCATTGGGACGACTTTTGCTGTCAGAAAAACTAGTTATACCAAATAAAAAGTTTCTTTTCCACCTGCTTTGTGCATGAAGCTATTAAACCATTAGCTAAATGGATGGAGACTTCATGTATGTGAGAATCGTTCTTCTTCGAAATGTGATATCAATGCGTACGGCAAGCAATGACTATTCGGGAAAGTTTTTAATCTCTACAAGTTATCTAACAGCAGTTTTTTTATATTTACACTGACACACTTATTGAATAGAAAGCAAGATCTACCATAACCAACTAACTCTTCTAACGGGTTTATATCTCACAGCTTGTTCGCTTTTCAAGAGCTTGCAACGACGTGAATGATTTCAATGAACGTAATCTTTGCATTACAGAAAAACTTTTAAAACAAGGTTATCGGTATCACAAATTAAGGAAAACCTTTTGCAAGTTTTATCGCCTATATCCAGATCTAATTCATAAATTTATACAGGTGCAGTTTAAAATCACTATTGCAACAAGGTATTTCACAGCCAGTTTTTTTATGGAGATTTAATTTATAAACTTAAGAAGATAAAAGGCGATGTTAATTTCTCCCGGTTATTCGTAAAAACCATCTGTAAATTTAAAAAGAAAGGTTACCATCATGATATTTTACAGCGCTCTGCAGGCCTGGTCATTAACCCATCTACAGTTGATAATTATGCTTACCTCTTTGGTTGCACGACGGTGGCAGGGGTTTAAGAGTTTATGAAAGTTTATGGGGAATTCTTTTCTAAAAAGAACCTAGAAGCTCGATTTGTTTCTTTTATCCCTGTCATCGTGTTCTTGCTGATTTTACTCCGGGTGCTCTGGTCTCTGTAAGATCATTGAGTACCCGCCCTTTGGCTTTGCAATGCTATTAAATTCTTATGTTTATATGTTTGTATGCTTTTGCATGCAACATTGTTGAGCTGATGGGTGGGTTGGAGTTATTTCACCAAGACAATTTGTACTTGTTTTGTGATACGAGAACCTGTTGGGGCAAGTGTGAGGTTGGTGCACCCTAGAACCTGGTTTAAACCCCCAATGGCAATTTGTTTTGCCACTGACCGTTCCAAGGCGGTAACCCCTCCGGTTCTCACTTCCGTTATTTGTTTGTGGCGTCCATTTTGAAACTGATTTTTGTAATACCATGCTCTCTTTTCCTCTCTACTTTTTGGCTGTGTGGGGAGGCTGTGTATGCTGGATGTGGCCATTCCTGATATGCATATTTCATTTTTTTTCGATCATATGAACCATATATATCTGTCTTAAGGTGAACACACGAACATAACAAAGCCATCTTGAATTCACTTTTTGTGTATTCATCTTGAAAGCTACCACAGGGCAGTAAAAATTCACTATATGGCAACGCTTAAACAGTTCTTCCTTATGTTTTGTATTACTTGTACGCAAGAATAAAAAAATTCTATTACACTTCATAAGTGATGAGTGATGAGATTTCAATTAGTTCTGGAGTGAAAATCAACTGCATAAATCTAAGCATGTCTTGATCCACCTATTTTATGTTTAATAAATCAAACTTTATGATATCGTTCAATCAAGCGTTCCAATCATGAGCATCCATAATGCACCTAGAGGAAATGATGTTTGTGGCATTCAACTTTGTACTAAGAAAGTGGCTGAGAATACTTTAATATGGAGCCATCTCACACCAACTGTTTTATTCAATACTGTTTACACATTTTGGAAAAAAATGAGTTACACAAGTCTTATTATGAACTTGAATATAATTACATGTATATAAATGTGATAGGCATATGATAATACGGCTTTTAATGAATAAACAGCATAGTAAATCCATCATAATTCATCTGCTGTGGGGGGGCACAAAATGATCATTGTTAAGATGCGAGCGGTAGATTTTGTGATAAATCCAAAACCTACATGTAGTGCACACATGACTTCTCACAATGCAGGATGTCTTGAAAATAGAAGATCATCATGTTTAAACTGATAATGAAGGGCAATTACCAGAAAATAGTAATTGTGTAAGTGAAATGTGCATACCAGGCATGGCCACATTCAGAAGACACGTCATCTTTAAAGTACGCTTTCAAAAAAGACACAGATTTGAATGCAAATTGTAAGTAGACGTGTGATAGGAACTTAGTGTTTTTTTATGTCACATATTTGGAGAAATTGGGCCCCTTTCCCCCTAAAAATAGTATATATGTTTCCCCCACGTCCATAAAAAAATTCCCCCTTTGCCGGAGTCTGTTAAGCACCGTTCGATCAAGAAGATGATAAATCTGAATTTTGGATATGTTTAATGGATACCCCGCTGATGGACAATAAAGTGACAAGAATAATTGATAAATTTGCAGACAGAAAAAGACATTTCACTGTACACAACTGATTTTCTTTGAATTAAAAGATATGTGAATACTTTGTTATGTTGTGTTTGACAGGCTGCAAGTATCTTCCAAATATTCCCCCGTTCCATTGTTCGCGTCGCAATTTTCCCCCTCCAAACGGCTGCGACCGAAGCTTCCCCAAATGAGAAAAAAAACCACTGGAACGCCGCTGACAGAAACGCAAAACAAACAAAAATGAAACACTGTCATTTCCTCATAAAATAAAGTGTTACATAACTTACCATATAAACCGAATATATAAATTACAAACATGATACATCGGAATTCCAAAACAGCTAATAATAGTTAGGATCTACGCAGTATTGAAGCGTAAATATGCCAATATGTAATTAAAATGAACTACCAACTGCTGCTTTAATTTCGATAGTTGTTATCATAGATTTGAACAAACATAATCAATTTTAATAGCAAAACCGCAACGTTTGTGTTAATTTTGAATTCTGCAATAAGATTTGTAATTTATTGGGAAACCACATGTATTAATTTATATGTATTTTGTCAACTATAAATAATTATTGCAAGCTGGCATAACTACCTCTAATTTTACAATTACTATTAGTGTCGATAATGATATCCAACATATCTACAATATATTACACGACATAATAAATATACCAATAGTTAAACATCATCGAGTTTTAAGTAAAAACCATACGTTTAACATGACATCCAACTAATTCTTTTAATAATTACGCGTTTTTTTTTTTCATCTAAAAATGAAAAGAATGGTGATCAAGTACACCTTATGTACTAACCGTTGTGTTATTCGATCTCCTTTCAGCGAATACGAATGAAAGACTAGAGTGATCGACTTATAAACCAGTTAGAGATCACTGTTAGTTACATGTGTGAAACAGGATGTTGATATTGGGTACGGTATAAACCACCTACTTCGTCTCCGATCATCTCTAATGACTGAGACCATAACAATATGGTTTTCAGCACACTTCTCCCTATTCTAAAGGAGCTTGGGCACATCTCACGGATTTGACACAGACGTTTAATCACTCTTCTACTCCTGAGCCGATTCTTCCTACCTCAGAAATTTGGGTCAATTAAAGTTGTCGGTAGTGTTTAATACTCCAAGCATCCCTCAGCGAGACAGTCTATTGAAAAGTAGTTTCTAAATGATTAAAGTTTTGTTCCCTGATTGAACATGTTGAAACCAGTGTGTGAGCTGCCTCGGCATAGTCTCTCAAACCAGACTACTGAACATATAGGCGCTTGCTATTCTCTGCTGTCAGATTTCTTACACCAAGAAATGCCGGAGTGCTTGCTCTGCTCTGGTTGTTGGAAAGAGCTTTAAATACAAAGCAACTTTTTCAACTTGCAGAACACTGGCTTGAACATGCTGTCTTCTGGTACTTGTCAAATTGGTAGACTAGGTATGGCAGAACTATAATGTTGTTTATTTTTTAAGAATAAAATATTGGTTTATGTCAATTTTATTCCAGTCGCATTAATTGTCCAGCCTAACTCGACATGGAAACCTTCGTGAATTTTCATACGAGATTACTGTTAGTTCATTAGGCAGTGTTAGGGGATGGAAATGGTTGTTATCTATATTCAACAACAACCAAGACACCGAATGTGTGATTATAACGAATATAATAATGCGATAATGATGTTCGGTTGAAAGAGACAACATAAAGTCACTTTCAAAGAAGTAAGTATAGTAATATGAACTTTGATCTCTGTAACAACCACTTAACAGCATATCCATACTATGATTTTGGCAATAAATAAACTATAGAATATGTGTTGTCTTTCCATGATCTAAAGACATAGATCAACGCCTGAAGTTGTTTAAAGACTTGTACATCCAATATGCTCTAATATGTTATTCTTTGGTATAACTGAACTCTATATATAGCGAAGATAGTTGCATGGTCTTTCTTCTGTTTAACACCTTTTAAAAATTGAATGTTTTTGTTTAAACACTGTGGCAAGCACTTTGCATAATTTATCCAAAATCTATGGTTATCGACCAATAACCCTAAATATTGGTCCCATAAACATAGTTACATGTATTGGTGAATACCCTAGACAACTTTGTAATCCAGAGATCCAAATGGTTAAGAACCTGTTTGTTGCTTTGTGGAGACATTCACCCTTGTCCAGGCCCAGACACTTTTAACAACTTCAAAAAAAGAGGTCTACATTTTATTCACATGAACGTTCGTAGCCTGTTACCGAAAATTGATGAAATTCGTATAATAGCAAGGAAGACCAATGCATCTTGTATTTTATTAACTGAAACCTGGCTGGATGATTCTATTTTTGATTGTGAAGTCAACATTGAGGGCTATATTATCCAACGCAAGGATCGCAGCCGTTATGGTGGAGGTGTCTGCATCTACATACGCAAGGAACTCGCTTTTAACACTCGAGATGATTTCAACCATCCGGAGCTGGAAGGAACTTTTATCGATATTTTACTGCCAAAATCTAAACCTATTTTATGTGGTGTTTTATATAGACCACCGAAACAAACAAATTTTTATGAAATTTTAGAATCACTTTTTTTAGGAAACTCATCTTTAACAGTCTCTGAAACAGTGATTTTAGGTGATTTTAATACTGATGTGTCTTCAAAATGTGCTTTAGTCAGAAATTTAAATTCCTTGTGTGATATGTTTAGTCTTAGACAAATTATAAAAGATTTTACTAGAGTGACATCTACAACTTCTACAATAATTGACTTAATTCTTGTATCAGACCCAGAAAAAATCTCACAAAGTGGTGTCATAGACTATTGTGTAAGTGATCACCTGATGACATTCTGTACTAGAAAGGTAACACGTGGATATATAGGAAAGCACAATACTGTAACTGTTCGTTCACTTAAACATTATACAAAAGAAATTTTTCAACAATCCCTGTTAGGGTCTGATTGGTCACTAGTTTTATGTAGCGATGATGTTAATACTGCATGGAATAATTTTAAAGTAATATTTTTATCCACACTTGATACTATTGCTCCTGTTAAATCTGTGCGTATTAAACAAAGAACTGAGGAATGGGTTGATTCAGAAGTTCTTGATTGTATTAAGGCTAGAGACAAGGCTTTTTACCAATTTAAGAGAGATAAAAGTGAGGAAAATTTAAACAAATTCAGAATTATGAGAAATAAAGCTCGATCTGCTATCCATAATGCAAAAAAGAATTTCTTCAATTCCTCTGTTGAAAATAACCAAAATGACTCCAAATCTCTCTGGAAGATCCTTAAAAATCTAGGTCTACCTAATAAGAATTCACAGAGTTCAAGCAACATAGGTCTGAACATTGACGGGAATATTTGTTTTGATAAGTTGAAGGTTACAGAAAAATTTAACACTTTCTATACTTCAGTTGCTGATAAACTAGTAAGTAAATTACCAAATATTGTTAATAATTTTGGAAGTAGCTTTGTTTTTAATTTCTATTCTTCAAAAGGGGTTCAACCAAATAGTTTTTCGTTTTCTATTGTATCAGAAAACAAAGTTTTTAAATACCTAGAAGGTCTTTGTACTAATAAGGCTGTAGGGTTGGATGGGATCTCTTCTCGTTTCTTAAAGGACTCGGCTTCAATTATTGCTGATCCTCTTTCACATATTATAAACCTATCTATAATACAGGGCGTTGTTCCCGATGATTTTAAATCAGCAAGAGTTGTTCCTATATATAAAAAGAATGATAAGACAGATGTTGGAAACTACCGTCCTGTCTCTATACTAAGTGTTGTCTCTAAAGTTATAGAGAGGGTTATCTATGATCAACTTGAAGAATATCTGGTCAAACGAAATCTTCTGTATGATTTCCAGTCAGGATTCAGGCATGGGTTTTCCACTGATACTTGCCTAATATATCTCACTGATTATATCCGTTTTCAAATGGACAAAGGCCACCTAGTAGGTATGATTCTTCTTGATCTCCAGAAGGCCTTTGATACGGTTAATCATTCCATTCTTTTAATGAAACTGAAAGCTACAGGTCTTTCTAAACTATCTGTTCAATGGTTTTCATCTTATTTGTCAGATAGATGTCAATTAGTTGAACTTTCAGGTGTAAGGTCTTCCACAGCCAAGGTAACCTGCGGTGTCCCTCAAGGCTCGATTTTAGGTCCTTTGCTTTTTTTAATCTATGTCAATGACATGTCTGCTGCTATTAAGAATAAACTTTTACTTTATGCGGATGACTCTGCCATTCTTGTATCTGCCAAAAACAAGCACGACATTGAAAATACTTTGTGTCATGACTTGAATATCGTTAGCCAGTGGCTTATATGTAATAAACTGTCTTTGCACCTTGGTAAAACAGAATCCATTTTATTCGGTTCCCAAAGGAGGTTAAGTTCTCAGTCAAGTCTTAATATTAGCTGCAATGGTCAAACAATTGAATCTAAAACATCAGTTAAATACCTTGGCGCCATTATTGACCAATGCTTGTCCTTTGATTCTATGGCCAGGAATGTTATTAAGAAATCAAATGCAAGGCTAAAATTCTTATATCGCAAAAGCGAATTTCTAACACATCACACAAAAAAACTCTTAGTCTCATCCCTTATCCAGTGTCATTTTGACTATGCTTGTTCGGTTTGGTTTAACGGTTTAACCAAAGAGCTAAAACAGAAGTTACAGGTTTCCCAAAACAAACTTATCAGATTTGTTCTGAATTTACACCCTAGGTCTCATTTAGGCAAAGAGCATTTTGTCAAAATTAACTGGTTACCAGTTGCTGATAGAGTAAACCAAATAACTGCTTGTCATGTTTTTAAGATTTATTTAAACACTGCTCCCGCATATATGAGTGAACATTTTACCCCTGTCAGTGATATTCATAATTATCCTACTAGGTTCAGGGTAAAACTCAACACTAACCTTGATAGAAGTATTTTAACAGACAGCAAGAGGTATACTGTTCCAGTTGTCAAAGGGTTTGGCATTAAATCATTTGCCTACAGCGGGTGTACCTTATGGAACAGTTTGCCTCAATATATCAGGGATTCCAGAACACCATATTCTTTTAAATCTAGGGTCAAGGAACATTTTTTACAATCTGATTTTTAAAAATGAAGTTATCTTACATTTTTGTGTGTAATAATATCGGTCAGTTCAGGCTGTGTCTTTAGCTGACTGTAATTATATCATGTACTGATAGATAGTTTACTCTTCATAAATACTTCATGGCATTTTTAGTTTAATGTATTTTATGTAAATCATAATCTTATTTATTTAACTTATCCTTATATTAGTTTTCTTAAGTCAATGATTGATCCTGTGATAGTTTATTCTTGTGATAATCTGTTCTTATCAATTATCATTATTTTCTTATATATATAATGTTTACACAATCTGTTCACTAAAGTGTTTTTTTCTTAACAATTTTTTAAACATTGACTATTTGTGATCCTTTTTAAATCTCCCTTTGTCATACAACACTATATCTCAAGGACCACAATGGAAATAAGAGTAAATTACTACTCTTTTTTGTGTTATCCTTGACATTTAATGTTGAGTGATATGGCTGTATTAATTCATACTTTGTTATATTGTTTCTGTATGTCTTAATATTTTATGCCATGTTATTACACATTTTATGTTGAAATAAATCTATCTATCTATCTATCGGGCGATATCTTGAGCTATCGTACGAAACTATAGTTCTCTTAGTTAAATAAGGATATTGCGGCGCCAAAAACAAAAGCTACCGAACCAAAACTAGAGCTATCACTGAAGGTGATACTAAAATCCCCCGCAATACTGCTTTGTCAGAGTATACAGAAGTATTATTTGCATCTTTTACCTAAAAATGAATGAAATATTCAATAGTGCTCCACTTTAAAAAAATAATGGACTGATACAAATGTGTCTACGACATCGACACTTCATGCTGAACACTTTATTTCAGTTTCAAGTCAATATCTTGAAAATGTATTACTTCACATCGCAAGATTTTGTTAAATCATTCCCTTACAAAAATGATGACCTACATGAAAAATATGTTACACACATCTACACTTCAAGCCAAACATATGTTTTAAGTTTGACGTAATTACCTTGAAAACTCGCCCAGTAATTCCCATCACAAAAAATCAATATATGCATATTAGGAATACAGCCTCCCCAAGCTGCGAAAAAGAAGAGAGGAAGAGAGAGATAGAGAGAGAGAGAGAGAGAGAGAGAGAGAGAGAGAGAGAGAGAGAGAGAGAATGTTTGTTATAAGTATGTTAATTTTGTTGAATATTTTGTTGAATAGTGACATGTACAGTTCATGCCAAATATATGTTAAAAGTTTCAAGTCAATATTTTGAAAACAGGAGAAGAAGCTTGCGTCATAAAATTTTGTTAAATAATGCTCCCCTCCAAAAAATAATGAACTGATGAACAAATATGTCACTTACATGCGCACTTCATGCAGAACATATGATTTCAGTTTCAAGTCGATATCTTAAAAATGTAGAAGTTTGCATAACACGATTTTGTTAAATCATTTCCCTTGAAAAAAACAATGAACTGATCCACACGAAAAATATGTCTCGCACATCTACACTTCATGCAGAACATATGTTGAAAGTTTCAAGTCAATATCTTAAAAACTGTAGAAGTAGTTGGCGACTCAAGGTTTTGTTGAATCGTGCTCCCCTTCTAAAAATAATGTACTGATCCACATGTAAAAACAATATGTCATGCAAATATACTCACGGACGTATTTTAAAAGTTTAAAAACTGGAGAAGTAGTTTGCGTCATAAGATTTTGTTAAATTATGCTCCCCTCTAAAAAATAATGGACTGATCCATAAAAAAAAATATGTCACTTACATACGCACTTCATGCAGAACATATTATTTCAGTTTTAATTCGAGATCTTGAAAACTGTAAAAGTTTGCATAACAGGATTTTGTTTTATCATGTCCCCTACAAAAAATAATAGCTTGATTCACACGAAAAATATGTCACGCGCATCTACGCTTCATGTTGAATATATATGTTTTAAGTTTCAAGTCAATATCTTAAAAATTGTAAACGCAGTTGGGGTCACAAGATTATTTTGAATCGCGCTCACCTTCTAAAAATAATGGACAGATCCACATTAAAAAATATGTCATGCAAATCTACACACGAACGTATGTTTAAAGTTTGAAAACTGGAGACGTATATTGCGTTATAAGATTTTGTTAAATAAGGATTTTTTTAAATAGTGCTCCCCTCCAAACAAGAATGGACTGATCCAGAAGGAAAAATGTCTTGCACATGTGCACTTCATGCAGAACATATGCTTTCAGTTTCTAGTCGATATCTTGAAAACTGAAGAAGTTTGCATTACACGACTTTGTTCGTTCAAGTCCCCTTCAAACTAGGAAACTAGGGTTTTCACAAATAGCTATAGATACTGGTAGGTTACCCTAGTTATCGTCAATTACTATCATGGTTATCAGGTCGATATCTATAGTTATTGGTCGATAACCATGGAAATCGGATTACTTGTGCAATCCGCTTGCCATACTCTGTAAGCGGACTATTTTCATGCAAGTAGCACTGTTGCGCGGAATTTCTGTGTTCTATGTTGGCATTATATTACTTAAAACAGTAATTTATAATGTGACTAACACGCCAAATCACCCTTAAAAATCTTATTTGTGTTATATGCATTCATTAAGGTCACTAGTGATGTAAGAACTTGTGATTCGACCTTATTACCATAATATGTAGTTCTGAACAAAACTATTGTCATATGCAAAAAGATGGTAATAAAATATTCTTGAACTAACCTATCTCGTTGAAAGCAGTACAAAAACAGATCAGCAACAAGGGGTGCACAGTTAGTGCCCATAGGAATGTCATTTTATTGTTTATAAATAGAGGTGCCAAATCTAAATATAATATTATTCAATTAAAGGGCGAGCGACTAAATCAGGTCTTGACAAGTCCAAAGGGTATAATAATCATAAGAATCATTTGTCAAAATTCTCTGTGCTCGTAACAAGCAATTAAGACCTTATTTTCGTTGCAAAAGTTTTTACAAGGAGGCTGATGAGCTTTTTCTTATTAAACTTTGAGGAAGCGAAGAGTACAATCTTGAAAAATCATAAGTAGACAAAGAGAAAACCTGAAAATTATTTGAGTTTCAATAGACCAAAATAGATTTTGCCAGTGGTTTCAAAAACGTTTCGTAATACATGTACCTAAATTTATGTTGTTTCTACGGCTGTTAGACAAGATGTTAAGAGCATGGACAACTAATAGTTGTGCAAGTACTGGGGTTAGCCATAATTCTTGCTTTATATGGTGTTTTGTGCATTTAATGAAACCAATAAATAGTAGGTACTTTATCTTGTTTTGGCTCAACAAATATTCTTAATTTTGAAATATGTAGAGTGTGTACAATAACAATATTACTCTCCGATGCAGAAGTCAGTGTATAAGCAGTATTACTATTAAGCTCTTCAGTTTGAATACTGATACATGTATAGTGCAGTGTAGTGTATCTCTCAAACTACTTTGTCATTATAAGAAGCATTATCAGCAGGTTTTATCAAAGCAAAGTCTTGACAGATTACCATCATGGTATTCTACAGAGCTCTGCGTGCTTGGCGATTCACCCAGCTTAAGTTATAGACAAATCTTTCAAAGAACACAGAATCACAATCTACTTCTTTTATTCTTGCTTTCGTGTCCTTGCTAGTATGACTGCAGAAGCTCAGGTCTCATTAGCGATGAATCCAACTCGTTGTCATCTACATTTCTCTTTGCAAAGAATGCATATAATTATTTGGTCATATATCCCATCCATTTTTAATTGTTGCAGTCTATATTTATTCTGAATAATGTTTCTGCATGATGTAAAATGTTCTACACACTTCACGAGATGAGACAAAAAACTCCAAGAAATACTAAAATAGTATTTATTTGAAAATCGTATATGCACGAATTTGCAAACGAAATATTTATTAAGACAAAATAAACTTACGACGGTATCTGTTTTAATAAACTTAATAATACAATTAATGAAACAATACCGTCATGTATTTTTTCTGTAAAAATATTATGCAATGGATTCGAATTCTTGGCTGGGAATATGTCTGACTTCATTATACTAATAGAAAAATCAGTGTGATATGGAATCCCCGAAGGTTATATATAGCTTTCAAACCTTGATTATCCAATAAAATGGCTTACAGTTTCTTACAGTTACTCAAAAGGAACTTGGCAGGTGTTTTAGATTCAAACAAATTACATGGAAACAGAAACAACAGCAAGGTAATTAATTTCTAATGTAAGATTCTTTCTTTGCTTGATGTATTGGTATTGAAAAAAATGTCGTTGCATTGCCGCGAAAGTTCCCGTGGCAGGTTTTATTGGTTAAAATAATTATATTCTTCCCAACACAGATTTTCATTTTACTTGTGCATGGAGCAGACAGGGGACAGACTCAAATCGGTACTCGGTGGCTGCAGAAAGTCAGAAAATAAAACAATAATATATTTTGTATATAAACTTATGGACAAAAGTCTTGTCCAGTATAGTTTTCCATAATATCTTTTGAAAGCGTGAAATCTGAATTCCACATTTCTCTACCGGCATGAATTGGGTTTCAATGGAAAGAGGACTTTTTTATGCATTCATTCAAAAAAGAATTTCAGAATTTGAGCCACTACTGATAGTTTAATTGTTGAAAATTGGCATGCGAAAGTTCCAATCTTCCTACCGGACAAAACTTTTGTCCATTAACATATTTTGCATAACTGTAAAAGGAGCGTCCTTCGGGCATTACTCTTCATCTCTGCCATAATTAAATAGCAACACATAATAAAAAGCGTGCACGAAATATTATTTTCAGTCATATGATAAAACTAAATTAAACGTGATTTTCGGAAAAGTTATTTTAAGTAGCGTTTGTGAATTTCCAACTTAAAAAAATAGATTTAATTTTATATCTGCTTGTTGCGTATTTAGGTAACACGACACGCCGTAGGACGAGACTCTCAGTTTGCAGACCCGAATCATATGAAAGAGTCATGGTATTAATTAATCGCCTATATGAGGATTCTTCAACATGTCGCATCAAGGCATGATGACTAAATTTAATAAACAAAAACTCAGTTGTTAAAAGGTAAACTGATCCCAGGCGTATACAATTTATAAATATCTCATTTAAATTCATACTCGGGGAAAGTCCTCTGCGATGACTATATCCAGTCTTCGAAATAAGCACCCGCCCGACTACAGGTGGCTGGAGTAAAAAAACAAGCTGAAAATATGGTTTCCCTGTACTGTTGATAACGGCAATGCGCATGCGCTACAAAATTAGTACTTGCGATTTTCAATTTTTATCTGTGTGACATAATGTTCAGTTTGTATCCAACGCTTTTAATTTAAGCAGCAATATGACCGCTAATAGTTGAATGGGGATATTGATTTAAAGGGAGTTACTCATCAATAACGAAAATATCGTATATGTTCAAAAATCAAATTTTATTGTTACATGTAAAACTGTAGAAGACCCGTTAATAAAGTAAATGGAATATAATTTTCTTGTAAGTCAACGTACGAATTGATTAATTCAAAGCCAAAGTTGCTATAGCGCTACGAATGCAGTAAAATTTTCTCACAAACAAATCCTAAATGACACTGATTCTGTTCAGTCATTTTGAAGTGGTTTAATATGGTGGATGCAATTAATATTAGCCGCATTTTTGATATTCAAGTATTCCCACGAATTGTGAACATGCAGCTTTAAGGAATGCAATAAATTCCGTTATAACATTAATATGTAGAGTAATAAAAATGATGTTCGAGACCCCAGTTGATCGCAAATGCGGTAAAGTTGTCTAAATAGTAGTTTTAGCACCTTTTTGAATTATCAGATACAGAGGCCGATGTCGGTATGAAATTCTCTACGCACTCGTAAGAGATCTGGCATGGTTTAGAAGCACCGGAAGTGATTCAAACAGTTTTGCTCAATGAAAAGGACTAACAGAATCAGCGTTGCAGATAGTATTCCATTTTCCAGGAATATGTTTGCACTTTGATCTAAAAAGTTCTATAACATTGAAAGAGGATTATAATTTACGAATTCAATGCATTAAGTTTTACGTTTGTGAGGACTTCATGTTTTAACGAAGGCGCGATTCTCAAACCACCCTTAAAGACACTATTTTAGCATAATGGTCATTCAAAAACCGCTAAAGGTTAGAATTGTCGGATGCGTCAGTTTAAAGTTCAAGCATAACATTTTGTAACCAGTCTAGGGGTTTTCTTACATATGTAGCTAATGACATGGCATCATAGATTCAGCGTAAACATGCACGACCTACCGGTATGGTCTTATAAATAAAAATACATTCCTCCAACACCGACTGGAGTTGTTTTAATGTTGTTTTTTTCTTTGAATTTTTAACTTAAGATTACCCGATTGCTTTTCGTATTATTATTTATATGTAAGGCAAATGAAGGACCAACCCATTTCAAAACGAATTTCTAAGATCTCGGAATATGTGATCGAACTCGACATTAAATGAAGGCAGGTATTACCATACGATTTAACAAGGACAAAATCATATGTAATAAACGATCAAATTTTTTATCTGACTCCTATTGTATAGATCATTGAATAAGTTGACAAAATTTTTCGAATATGAATTGCGATCATAACGCCCCAGCGGATTTGAGGAAAAGTTGTCTAGAACGGATATTTTCCGAGTATGTTTGGTTTAATATATCGTTGAGTGCTGAAATTAAAGCGGACAATATAAAGCAGTGTAAAAAAAGCTTAGACATCTATGGACGTGGATGCAAAGTCGTTCACTATAGAAGCTTCTGTTAAAATGAGAAACATTCGTGTGAGCAGACTTACTTGAAAGTTTAGTTTTTTATATGCTGTAAGTACAACATCTATAACCTTCCTTATTTTGGCAAAAGTTTACATTTTAAGTCTAAATTTCAAATCGTAAAATCAACAACCGATGTGTTTTAAAGCGAACCTTATATTAACTGATTACTTCATATCTATTACGATATAAATGCGATTTAAAAAGTCAGTTTAGACTTCGAGGTATTTTCCGTTTAAGAAATGATTCACCGTTCAAAACATGCAATTGTTTTTAACCCAATATTCTTGATCTGGTTGTTTAGGCAATAGGTTTTTCAAATGTTTTGATTATTTTGACTATCATTTTAAAATAAGTGGGTCAAGCATGACTAGCATAAGGACGGATTTTAAAAATATTTTAAGGAAATGGTGTTTCAACCTCCTGCACACCCTGTTTCATGGACCACCACACCAGCTCCTGGACCATCCGTCTGTCATCGCCGCCTTGAGAAGCCGTCCGTTTTCGATGTACTTGTCGAGACAGATCATCCTGTTTGTGCTTCGTCATCTTTGGATTGTTTACTCGGGTTTAGAATAAGAGAAAACTTTAAGGAATAAATTGCAAAAGCTTATTTCGTAATATTAAAATTATAAAATATATAGGCCTACAGGCGTGCAACTGCTTATATCCGAGTACTCGGATGAATCCACACGAATCACCAAGGAATGCCCGGAAAGCACCGGATAGATTCTAATATCATCGTTTTAAAACTTTTCTTAGTGGACGGGGAGATTGCAAGATACCTTGCCGTCTATAGACTTAGCATAATAATAAATCTGCATGAATACATGTGGAGGCTTACTACGCCCCACCTCCCCCCCCCCCCCCCCAAAAAAAAAAAAGTTATAGGTACGACAGGTCGCCAATAATATATGATGGGAGATTATTTAAATATGATTTATATCAAGGTTCGTTATAAAATGCTCAGAAATTCGAAATTCGTAACCTGTAAATTTATAGACCCTACAGTAAACAAATATCGATTTGTTTACGCGAGCTCTTGGCAGCTGCGCGCGGTCATGACGTCAGCAACATAAGTTCTTTTTAAAAATATTTTATTATAAATGTATTTTATATTATATATAAAAGTTAAATTGAAATTGCTTTGAATGAAATGATTATCTTAAATGAGTGAGAAGTAAATGAGCAAATATGTATTTTCAAATAACAATAAGCTCACCATGTGCTTCCCCAGTGGCTGTGTATAAAAACTGCTTTAAAAGCATAAAAATACTGTAAGTAGTTTAAAATATTTGAAATATTATTAAAAATAAATTATCATCGTTAAGGAAGTGAAAATAATCATTTGAAAGTTATTAAACAAAGTTTTTATGTAAAGTAGCAATGCCTCTACCTCGTTCCGTTGATTAAGAATCGAAAAGACTGGAATCTGCGGAGACAAGAATTTATATAGACAAAGTCACGTGACGTGTGAGGTAACAGGAGTCATTTCTGCTGGTTAAAGTGTTTAATCTTTAATCGACTAAACACACTATTGTCGTGCACTTTTATATACATAAATTGTTGCTAAATGTTAAGCTACATGTACTTTTCTAAAATGCTATGTTTCCAATGGTCCATCCTGTTTCAAATTCGACATGTTCCTCATCCAGATTCTGCTTCCGATTTTCAGAATGACTACTGGATATGTTTACATTATATAATTATGTATAATAAAAATGTAATGTTACGGCCATTTAAATTGAAATTTGCTCTAATAAATGTTATTAATGTATCTGTATTTTGAATATGTTAAGGCGCTCTGTTCGAACTCTAAAGAAAAAAAAACTAGATCTACAAATTCCCTAACTTCTATTTACATCAATTCACATTAGTGTAGATTCTTGGTTTGAAATTCTTTCCAAAGGGTCAACTGGGAATGGTAACTGATGAAAAGAGACTCTAAAAGCTATAGTATGTGGCTAGTTTACATTTTGGTCATGTCTCAAGGTCGTTGGCATCCTACTTTAGAAATATCCTTAACAATGGTGGTATATTGTTCCCAGAAGTTAATCGGTCACCAGTACCTATCTACCCACCATGGCAAGCTCCACATGCTTAGGGTGAGCGGTTTTGTGATACTCGTGATTAAATCATTTCTATCCCATGAAATGATGACTATAATGTTAAATCAGATTAACGTAGTGCAATACCTGACGACTCTGGAATGGAACGTATGATGTCATGATTGCTTAATTGCCTCACTGGCGCTTGACCAGCCGCCCCACCCCTTACTAATACGCCCTTTTTTGTAAAAATGGTGTCAAGTCACTTATAATACTCCAGTCTGTTAAAATATGCGAAAATACAAGGTCAAAATCGTATTCTAAAAAAATATATATATTTCTATGTATATAATTGAATAATGGTCAGGAACGACTCCAGACCCTAGCCCCGTTCGAGAGGCTGTTTTTCCTACAATACTGTGGGTTCCAGCCTGACTGCTGTTTGGTTCAACGCAATAGGGTACGATCTAAAAGGAAATGTCAAAAAGTTTCGCCAAAAGCTCTAAATACGCGTAATATTCAACAAAAAACGGCCTCCGAAATGCAGGTTATTTTTTCATAGATTCTTCACCACCGTACGACTTCCGGAAATCCTAGACGCTTTTGTTAGGAGCGTTCTGATTGGTCGAACGATTTGTGTGCAAAGTATTTCCCGGACTACGTCAAAAGTTCTACCAATTTGGGTTGCTGTTGAGTGATATATATAAGGACGACCTATCGATGCTCGATATATCTTTTATATACCGCAGAGGTCCGTGCGCACACCGTGCGTTGTAAGTGCGGAGCACTTACTTGCTCTGTAAGGTCCGCCTGAGTTATGTGCGCGTTTTGGACAGTTGAACTGAGAAAGCAGGGAACACGCAAAGACTCGAGGTTTGCATGCTACGGCGTCTCAGCGTGCTCCCAAATCCTTACGAAGGCGGTACTCACCACGTACAAATTTCTGAATTCGGCCCACGTTTTTGCACGTAAACAGCACGCACTTGCAAGAACGGCGGGTTGTGACCGGGGCTTTACAGTACAACATTTAACCAATAAGATGAGTACGTGGGGACTGGAATTTTGTACTTAATCCAGCAGAATCATGTATTTAATCCAGCAGTATATTATGAAAATTATATAAATATACATGTGTAACCCGAATTCTAGATCTTAAATTTATTAAATACGATTTTTTTTTATAAAAACTGAATGGATATTGATGATAAACCAATTGAAAAATTAGTGGACCAGATCTCAAAAAACTTGAGAAACGATTTTTAGAGGGGAAATAACACTGCAAGAACTTGACTTGGCTATTAAAACGTATGAAAACTGACAAAAGTCCGGGACAAGGTGGATATACGGCCGAATTCTGTAATTGTTCGGATTGAAATTTCACCCTATCTTAAAATCGATTTATTAATAATGGTTACAATAATGTTAGTTTATCTATTGCTCAGAAACAAGGCTTTATAACATGCCTACCTAAACCTAACAAGGCTAGGCGCTTTCTGAAGAACTGAAGACCCATATCATGGTTAAATATAATTTACAAGTTAGCGTCCTCTGTAATAGCCAAAAGACTTAAATGGATCTGTTAGACTGGGAAAATACATCACGAAAAATTTTAGGTGTGTATTTCTCAGCAAATGTATATGACCTATGGCACCTGAATGAACCAAAATTATTAGTAAATGTTAATCAATGATTAAATCTTGGTCAAAATCAACTTAAACGTTGTAAGGAAAAGTAATTGTTATCAAGTATAATAATTCTGTCAAATGTGTACATTTATTTATAGCGGTACCGACTCCGCCCAATGAAATACTAAAAACAAGTGAACAAAATTGGTGTTTAAATTTCTTTGGAACTATGGCCCGGACAGAATTAAACGAAATATTTCTTATATAGGTTATAGTTTATTGTGAGGCTTGTATGAAAATTAAACGGTCAGGCCAGCCCAGCTGTGCGACCGTTTAGTTTTCATACAAGCCTTCAAATAAACTATAACGTATATAATGGTCGAAATTATTTTAGTAACTGACAAAACAGTAGCCGCCTGAATTACCATATATGGGTATGCACAAAAATTAATAGTCAAACTGAAAGTAGCTTTGTCATTCAATGAACCGTAAACATGTACTGAGAATATGTTAGAAAGTTAATTATGCCATTTCCTTTTCTGAAAACACCATGTTAACATAACTGAATCTCAGGGGAAAAAACCTGTGCAATAGTCTTTCCTTTAGTTGAGAAACAAGGATTCATCCGTGGAAGTTCCATTTTATCAGTAACTTCATAATAAATCTTTTATAGCATGGCAAAATAGTTAATATCCGGATCAACGGGCTCATCCGTGTAGTCTGAGCACGACCGACACTTCTCGCAGTTAGATTCACAAGATTATTTGTGACAAAAAAAGAGAAAGTGCAAATACTGATCAGATGACATTGAATTGGTGGGTGATCTGGATCTAAACTGGACGCCTATGTGATAACAGACGTATCTATCATGTAAAGGATTAAGCAATTTAAGACGATTATCATGAGCCAAAAAACTCACGGCTAAAATATTAAATAAATGATTTTCTTTTCCTCGGACATTCTAAATCACGCCTCATTGAACACTGTAGAAGATCGTAAACGAACTATACATGATTATCAATAAATGTTCGAACAATATTATGGAGGAAACCGACCTATAATAAACACATTTCAGACGCGCGACTTTATGAGAATTAAGGTTCGAAATATTTGAAAAATGCTGGATTGTCATTGGCGCAAAAATAATTTCAACCATTATAATATTTAAAGAGTTTGAAATTAACATGGATTCGAAGAATATTATCGCAGAACAATGATAGTAAAGAGACACTTTTTTCTTTTAATATTAAACATACTGTTATTTTAGGATCACAGTTTTCGCATATTATATCAACAGAAATTAAAAACCTTATTGGAAAGATGTTTTTGAGAGCTGGCATATATGTTTTCAAAATAAAAATGAAAATAAAAATATGGAGGATATATTGACTTCACCGCTAAGGTTTTATCAAAACTGTACATTGTATAAGCAACTCGCTTTCCTTCAAAATTGGTATAATAAAAAATATTTTTATATAATTGATCTTTTTGACGATAATGGCAATTTAATAGAATTTGAGCAACTTAAAATCATATGTGTAATTCAGGGAACGTATTTTGATTACTTAAGATTATGGTCAAACATTCCAAATGTTTGGAAACACTCTAAGAAATAAAACTATATAAAAGAAACGTATTATTTAGCCCGCCATTAAGAAACATATTAAAAGATAAGAAAGGATATAAACGTATATACAGCACTATGCAAAGTAATTCCAACCACACCGTGCAAATAGGGCCATCTTTTTAATGATATAACTGTGAATGAATATGCTCTGTTCTGTAAAATGGAGCGATCTATTTATTGATTTTGTAACAGTGAATAAATATGCTGGAGCGATCTATTTAATACGGAAGAGTATACTGACCCCCCTTAAATCTTTTATAAGGGTAAATTGTAAGGAATATACATAATATCACTATATATTTGTATATTTTTATTAAACTTATACATATATTTTATATTTATCTCCTAGTTTTTATTGCTGTAATAAAAGTTATCTGACCAGAAGTCCTGTGTTTATTTTAACTGAAATACAATTTCCTTCATAAAAATTGAAATAATATTCTGCGAAATATATATGTCATTGTAACAAACAGCTTGCTATATCATAAATATAATATAACTAAAATTGAAACACGACTTAAATGATAACTATAATATATAATTTGAGTGAAATAGAAAATTACATATTCCTCCTCATGTATCAACTTACCACGGTGTTCCTACGGGGCCATCGTTGTTTCGCCATTTCGAACTCTTGAGCGACACCACAAAGACGCGAAAACACGATGCGAGATCGCGAAACGATGACGCAAAAAATATCGCGCAAAAAACAACAGAGAAGCGAAGTCGCAAAAATACGAAGCGAGGACGCGAAAATTAATATCGCGCTTTAGCGTCGTACTTTCACGACCTCGTATCGTTGTTTCGCGTTCTCGAATCTTGTTTTCGAGTTTTCGTGGTCTCAGCCTCGGGATGGGGAGACCACGTACATGTAAACGCGAAAACACGATGCGAAATCGCGAAAGTACGATACGAGGTGTTATGTTATTTCGCGCCCTCGCATCGTGCATTCGCAATCTCGTATCGTTGTTTTGCGATCTCTCATCGTGTTTTCGCGGTTTTGTGATCTCGCCTTCTAATCAGCTAACACAAACATGACAAATAGAATAAAGTTGGGGATCTATACTAGATATAAACAAAAGCTGTGTGGTCAAAATAGCTAAGAAATGTAAAAATCTTTCTTGAAACAAAACATATTGAAAATTTCTGTATCACCATTATCCAAACCATCGAATATAGAAAAATACATTGTTCTTTTGAAAGCAAATTAACAGGTTAGACACAAGTCAATTAGTCAACAGGCAAAGTTAAAAACATCACTTTGAAACAGAAGCAAACTGTCATTTTGGTGTGTCTAAATGAACTCGATCAGAAGACCATGCCTTATAGTGCCTTAACAGAAATAAATCAAAGAAAAGCCCAAGAATTGCTATAGATCAAACATAGAAAAGCAATAAGTTTTCGGTTCGCTGACCTTCAGGAGAGCGAGACCACGAAAGTACGATGCAAGATCGCGAAACAACGAAGCGATATCGCGAAAGTACGATGCAAGGGCGCGATTTTGATATCGCGCCCTCGCGTCTTATTTAGGCGATCTCTCGTCGTGCTTTCACGTTTTCGTGGTTTCGCTGTCCTCAGAAAACACAATGGCGAGAACACAAATACAACTATGCGAGGTCGCGAAAGTAGCATGCGAGTATCAACGGAACACCCTAACTTTTTATGGCAAATGATAGCATACAATTATATATTATTAATATATATGTTTAACAATTTTGACAAGCTGTAAACCAGACAGAATAATTTTATTGATTTTGCCAGTTATTTAATACAAACATATCTTGACATAAAACAAAAACCATCATTTGTCAAAATATTTTAAATTATAATAAAATCACAGTTACGTTTTGCGTATAATATAACTCTTAATTGTATTCCTTTTTGTAGTATATAACTCCATAATTTTCTCATATCTATACAAAAAATATAAGGGGGGTCAGTATACTCTTCCGTAATTTAATGATATAACTGTGAATCAATATGCTTTGTTCTGTAAAATGGAGCCATCTTTTTAATGATATAACTGTGAATGAGTGTTGTTTTGTAAAACAACCGCAACGATAGCAGTGATTAAACTTAAAAATTCCAAATCAAAATAAATCATTATGATATTTAAATAGCAAGAAATTACTGTTTAAGAAACAATTATGCATTTGTTATATCAGTGTCAAACAGTAAACAATTTTATTTTAGAAATAAAAAACTGGCTAAGAAATGTTTGTTTAATAAACTTTGATGTTTAAAATATCTTAAACTTGATATTTTAAAATGTTTCACACGGTAAAGATGATCCAATACGTACTAAGTACTTTATTTATAAAACAAAGTTTAAAAACAACTGTAGAGGATTACCCACCTTGAGACAGTTCAAACAGTGCTTAAAACAAAAATTAAGCCAAACAATTAATATCCATATAAAAAGAAAAAAATGAAAAAAATCGAAAAAAAACTATATTACGTAAACTCACTGAGTAGGTTATAAATTGACTGACACAATAACATATGCTGACAATTTGAGTAAATATTAAATTTCAGTAAGTGATTTAATACCTTACAAAATTAACTGTTTCTAAAATCTTCAGTTATATAGTAAGTAGATCTGTCACAATAAAGTATTTTTGCCTCACGCAATTCTCTATTCTTTTTCATGCACACGTTTACAATTGTTATCATGTAATCTTATCCACTTGAAAATAATATCATATATAGTTCAATTTTGACCAGTGAGCTGTGACCTTTGGCTATATTTAGCTTACAGTGGGAAACCAATAGTATTAAGTAAGAGATATCTGCGTAAAAAAGAACATAACGGAAACCCAGTATAATATATTCGTCATGTGATATCTCACATTTTTATAGTGGAAGAAGGAAAGACTGCACACTTAGTTGAAGATAACTAGTAAATAGCTGACGTAAGTAATAAACTGATTTTATTTTTTAAGAAACTAATAACATACTTGACGTTCTCTCATTATTAATGAATAAAATGATTCTTTCATAATTAATAGTAGAAATTGACTGTTTATTTGGGTCTTTTTTTATATTACTATGCTTTATGCTCCAATGTCAAAGAACGGAATATAACATTTACGTTCTATATTGGTTTGATTGTCGGCCTGTCGGCAAACCAAAGGGAATTTGATCAGGTACTTGATGATTAGAACCACATGTTTACGGTTTTAAAACAGGTACTAAATGTAACATTGTCAGCGAATGAAACAGCATAATTGTCTCAGAGTAGAGGTTATTTCAATATAGGAACAATTTTTAAAAATAGCGTTCAGAAGGTAATTTTTTCGTTCTTTTTTCACAATAGCATACCACTGATTTTCATCGCTAGTGCGATTTGAACTAGTTTTTTAATTTAAAGAAAAAACGAATTCTCAGCTTTTCTCCTAAATGAAATTTATCAAGACTCGTATACATATTCATTGCTGTGATTGAAATATGATGTTTGCAGAATAGCATAGGCATGCTTATTGATTTAGTGCATGTAACTATGTTCTCAAACTCAACATAGGAGTAGCCTGGGTTTCCATTAATATAACCGGTGCCAGGATGTCAAGAAATAGGATATATTTGCCAGAAACTGTTCTAAATATACTCTTTTCAAAAAGAAAGTGTGCACTTTGTTTTTCATTCAATTTTCAAAATTGTGATTAGATTTAATCCGATAGTAAAAATATCCATTATCTAATCTAAATGTTAATAGTATTACTAAATATTTAGGCATTAAGAACAGCAGTATTCAAAAGACTATTTAACTCTATTATAAAACTCTATTCAAGAGTTTAGATGGTTTAATACTGCAATCTGTTTTGTAATAAGATGACAGTTTTAGGAGTTTTTCTCTCACATAATGGCAAAACATGGGGTTCTGAAGTCATGAAAAGTATTGCATCGCTGTGGCTATGCTTATAGCGTCATAATCTTTATAGTGGTCACACATATAAATACCAAGTTACTGTCTGAGGACGATATGGTCGAATCAAAGGCGAGACTAAGAGGCTCTTCAGAGCCATTTCGTATCATATCGGCCAAGTTCAATAACGCGTTTTTAAAACACTTATTTTAACCTTATTTAAACTCACTTTAGCTTAACACACATTATATCCATTTAAAAAATTGATGCCCCGCAATGACTTTTTGTCAATTTTATTTACGCATACGTGTCCTTAGGTTCAAAACAATAAACAAAAATGTTTTCTTAGGGTTTTGGGCATTTGTTTCTTAGCAAATCCGATAACATAACCTAAAGCTACATGCACGGGGACTTCACCGAGGACTTGGTTTAAAATTTTACCTACTTCGTGTGGACATAATTATATCATAAACTATTTACGTTGAAGTTTAAATAGACGTTCATTATCATATTAACACATGCAGTAACTCTTTGAACAAATCTTTATGTACCATATTGGCATTTAATATATTTGTACTTGTAGTATGCACCTGCAAAAAAAAATAATCAGGAAGTGACTTGAAACGATAAGCCTGCTATACGTCTATTTTCATGATGTATACGGTTATTTCCTCCTTTCATTGTGTTAGATATTTTACAATATCATGATTAACCATGGAATGAATTCATACATAATTTAACCCCCCCTACCCCCACCAAAATTAAAACAAACAAACAAACCTATCAAACATCTTAACTATCCCTTTCCTTCATATATATGCCTTTGGCATTGGCGAACAGAATAGATCTGCACTGTTCACTATTTCTGACCACAAAAACGACAAGTGCAGATCCTGATCAGACGGCACTGGTCGCACATGCGTAAAAATGCGTATTTATGGAGGAAAGGGGTAGTCAAGTAAATCTTTCAAAGCTAAGGTTAGCAAAACTTACTGTCATTAACAGTCTTGGGCACGACATCATCTTAACTAAATGCCTCAAAAGTCGCGCAGAACTCCAAAGACTAAGACGTTTTAAAATGCACGCACATTTTTGTGACGCCTGCAGTACCAGAAACATAGAGATCATATTGTTCGGCGGCGTCGTCGGCGGTGGCGTCGCACAACTTGAAACATAATGATGCCTATGGCCTATGAAAGAAATTGATTTATTAGCACAGCATAATACATATTCTGCATGAATACATCTATTTCTGATTATAAAGATGATGATGATGATAATAATAATAATAATAATATTATTATTATTATTATTATTATTATTATTATTATTATTATTATTATCCAAAATAATACAATAAATACAAACAAATACAATATTTGCAAGTATGGCAAATTAGTCAAAATGAAGAAATTGCTTCTTTTCAATGAGGACTTCTGAAACGGATAAACAAGAAAAACATATATTACAACATTTTAAACAATAAAAACATATATTACAACGTCTAAAAACATGAATACTTAAAGACAGACACAATCAATCATAAACAAATATTGCGACGGAGTAAACTATGAATTATTATTCAAATTAGTCCAATCATGTTACAACAGCGCATGACTCGTCTTACACTATGGTTTGGGTTGGGGCGGAATATCATACCACTTTCCAGCACTACATGCAATTAAGCCCTGTTTGTGTTCCTACAAGGCAAGACATTTTTAGATGAAATATTAGCACCAACGTAATATGTATTTGTCTTACAGAACCTCATCAGATTGCAGATAATCATCGCCTTGGACTATTTTGATAGAAGTATTCTCCTTAGTTTGAAATAATGAAACAATCAGTGATTGACAGAACTAGAAAATCTGCAGCTCTACGGAAGGTAACAAAGTCCAAGCAACGTAGTAGCATCCATTCTCGTAATTTTAGAGATTCAGTTTGTTACTTTGGCATACATGTTTTAGATAGAATAGCCTCAATGCGTATGCAACGGGACATGTACATGTATGACTTTGTCAAAGGATTGTTTTGTTTTTACATTTCAAAACAGTTGTTTAAAATTTTGTGTTGCCTGTATTCTTCAAGACATTTTATTATCACCAAACAATGCAGTTTATACTCAACAGAACTATCAACAATAGAAAGGTCGGTTATTTTAATTCGCTTTTTTGCGTTTTATGAACGTGTGCTTTACAATGACTATGAAAGATACATGTTGACGTTTGGCGATTTAATGTTAAAAACTGAAACACTAATGCACTGCAACATTTTACAAGAAGAGTTTGCTTTCATTAGATTCGTTTTTTTATTAGATCATTTTTCGTTATCGCAATGTATTCATAACATTTACATTCATATTTGGAAAACACTCATTGTTACATCATTTGAAAACAAACTGTTATCTCTTATAACCAATGTGTTTTATGTCTGGCATTCATTGCTTAATCGAATTTCACGTGAATCATATGCCATCATGTATACTTTTGTTTACCACAATCATGAAAAAACTATATTTCTATCAAATCAAAATAACTTCTTTGATTCGCTGAATAATGAAAACCCAGTAAAGTCATTGTGTGATGATCTTTGTGTCGATGAACTCAGTGATTCTAAAAATGTGCACGAGGTCAATGATTGTGAATCAGCAAATGCTCTCTGTGCAGTAAGCGTATCAGATGACAGAAACTCAAATGATTGCATGTCGGCTGAGGTAGGATATACTGACAGTGTCATTGGCTCGCAAAATGAAAACAAAGACAATATATCATCTGAAGAAGACGACAACATTTGTTCTTCAAAAACTAACGATAACATTAGATTTTCTAACGAAAACAAAAGCATGGAACCTGCAAACGATTACATTGATAGATTATATGACAATGTTAACTTTTCTTCATCAAATGATGACGATGATGATGATGACAATGACTCATCTAATGATAAAATCCGATTCGGATCAGTATTTGTTACCGATACAGATCAACAGAATTTCTCGAACTCCCACTGCAGTGAAAACTCTACAGAGTTAGCGTCAGTTATAAGTTCGAGACGACCTGTTTGTAACATAATTGAAAACCCAAATGTTGACTTGAAACCGGACTCTTCGGATGATTCGAAACCTGATATAAAGTCAGACGCCTCAAACGATGAATTGAAGAAGATTCTAAGGAAAACCACATCATTTCAAAAATCTGACAAAGCAAGATTTCGACAAAAGCTAACAGTTTTACCTGTACACAATAAACCAAACCAAACGGAAAGAAGCTACAATGCCAATGAAAGTACTTCGTTTGATTGTACAGACCAAGTTCTCAGTCCACCGAAAAATGATCGGTCTCGTAATGACAACTTGGCATTAAGTGATGAACGGGGCCACTTCGATGTTTCTAACGCTCATGGAAATGTTTCGGGAATTGAGAACGCAGTTAATGTTTTCCCATCTGTTGATGCAAAACAAGGCTCAGATTCATGCCAAGGATATGTGGTGAAAACCAACCATAAGCGTAGTCGTCGCAATAGAATACGAAAAACGAAGGTACCTAGTAACGACGAAGCAGATTCCGCCCCATTGTTGCGTGCTCGTAATGGAATTCTAGATGCACCACCCGTTGAAAAACCCCGTCCGAGTTCATCTAAATTGAAATGTTATGAACTTCAAATTGCTATACAAGAAACAAAGCCGGATCAAGCTGTGTTATCAGAGCTAGGTGCATGCGGCGGGGACCCCTTAACCGTTGGCTACGGTACCGAAGAAACACAAATATTCGAAGCCGAAATTGAAGTAGACGGCGTAGAGGATACTGCGCAAGAAACTTCACAAAACCAAGCAGTAGTCCGAAACAGCCCAAGAACAACTGCACAAACGCAACCGGAAGAGACAACTCCTTTGCAAAACAGAAGACAGGATGTGTTCCCTGACCCAGTTGTTGATGATTCCGATCTTCAAAGATTCGAACCCATGATGGACATAGTTGATAAAATAGCTGTTGGAGAAAGAGTGGCTCCCCAAATCACGATGCGATACGAAATGCTTAGATTGTGTACGTTAAGATCTTTCCCCAAAGTAAATAAACCATTTATTATAAGAATAGCACAAGCTGGGTTTTATTACGCCAATAGTGGCGATGAAGTAGTGTGCTATTGTTGCGCGAAACGGAAAAGTGGTTGGCAAGAAACTGATGTTCCTTTAGACGTTCACCGCCAACTTAGTCCAAACTGCAGGTTTCTGATGTCAAATTCAGAGGTCAACGTTTCAGTTAAGCGACAAGAAATACTTGCAAGCAGACGATCAGTTTCTGCCGCTAGAGTTACATCCGCTGCAGACGATACTGAAAATAACGCCACTGCTGCATCACAGAGAATACAGAACCCTAATTCAGATCACGAGCGGAATTTAACAAGAAGTGTATTTCGACGAACTCCGGCACAGTTCGGAAATGCAACCACTTCTCATAATTCTTCGCAGGATTTAACATCTTCGGTGGCGGCTCCATCACCGCCGTCCACTGTGCCACAGCCATATTCCTCATCCACTACTGGTCTGACCAGACCAGTTAATACGATGAACACAAATACTGCTCAATACAACAGTCAAGGTATTTATATTCGTATTCAAAATACTTTAGTCATTCAAGTAGTCTCATTAAGGAAAAAACTATCGGCCGAATCCAGTCTCTGATATTTTCTTTGTAAGTTTAAAATTCCTTTGATCTTGAATTGTACTGGTAACAACAACCAGCAAACATGGTCGGGAAATTAATTGCCAGTAACGAACAATTTATCTAATAGAATAAACCATTTAAAAAGTATAGATCTACAACGTACTTCAGAAAATATCATGTGTAAGTGATTAATATTACACATAAAAGATTTCATTCATGATCAGTCAATGCTTGTGAACCTATAATCAGGCTACTTTAGCTCCTTTTGACAGCACATTTAATTATTTTGACAAATTTCTTTCCAATTTTCGAATATAGTTTTAGGTTTGTGTTGACAGTTACAGGTACATAACTATTTATTACAATTCGAACAAATTAAATTTAAATTTTTTGTAGCAACCCCAGTCAGAAACCCTAAGTATCCAACCTATGTGACGTTAGCAACGCGACTGGCGAGCTTCCGGGACTGCATAGAGCTAGCTGTTCCCGGTGACACCCTGGCAGAAGCTGGATTTTTCTACGCAGGATTTGGCGACTGCTGTAGATGTTTTCAGTGCGGTGTCGGTAAGTGCGTATTAGTATCCGACTTTGGAATGTGTTCGTTAGTTTGTCCGTTGGTTTGTTCGTTCGTTTGTTTGTGGGTCTGTAGAACGGAATTTCAACACCGTTTTAGATATGTCCGTACACCTGGTGTCAATAAATACATTACACTCTCCTCTTGTTTAACAATCAGCAGTTCAAGCTGCCTTTTCACAGTATATGGTGAAATACTTCAATGCCTCGTATGTGATTAATTTTCATTGTACATACAATAACTGTCAATGGCGTTTAGGAAATGTTGGACAAAACAGTACATTTTATGATCAGTTGTTAACGAATCTGAAAAAGAATCTACTAAAAACAACTTCAGTTGATTTATTAAATCTCCACATTTCATGATATTTTAATACCAATGTTACAGGTTTACGACACTGGTCGGTCGAGGATGATGCTTGGATTGAACACGCTAGGTGGTCTAGAAATTGCTCATATGTCAGAGAGAAAAAGGGTGAGGAATTCACCAATCTGGTTCAAATGGCAGTCGAATATCAACAAAACGTAAGTTTAGTTTTAATAGGCTTTGAGTATTTAAATCCGTTACAAATGTCTTCATTATAAAATCATTGTCTATGTCATCGGTATGGACATAACGAAACATAGGTGCTCAATAATATCATTTTGACGACAAACTTCATTTAACCGCAAAAAGGATTTTGTATAAACAAACGTACAGCAGCAACCTAAAACCTTAAAAATGTTTGCATACAATCATCATAAATATTAATTGCCTAATTCTCGTTGGGTCTTTTGTCAAAACAAAACAACAGTATTTAAAATAAAATAAAAACTTATCCTTTAAACGAAATATTTGTAAACGCCATTCAGCCGTTAAACCAGGAAAGGAATTTATATAAGCATTCTACGAGGGCTTGTTTTCCAATCCATTATGTAATAATTATATACATTTGTCTTAATGGTTGAATATTTATTATATTTACAATAAATAAAATAAATATTAAATTAAACCAACACTATATCAGTCTTTTTCTGTCTTTAACAAGCACCATTATCAGCATCAGTAGCTTTTATTTTTAGCATCATCTTCTTCAAGTTTTGCTTCCTCTTCGTTTTAACAGTAGCAGCAGCAACGAGACATTTACGAGTATCATGATCAATAAACGCTTTTCTCGAGAACATTTTAAACGTATCTCGTATAAACTTATACAGTTGTCGACAAATTAATTTGGTTGAGGTTCGATCTTTTTATCAAAGGACCACATTAACACAGTTTTCCGAGGTTTTGAAGAATCCAAGGCAAAACATTACACATTTTTCTGAAGAAAACATGTTGTTTTTTAAATGTTACTTCTTAGTACCATGTTTTGCTTCTGAAATATGTTGAGCGGACGTCATCAATTTATGTAACATCATGATAAACGAGGCTTTACGTAATTAAATATTGATATAATTACCAAATCTTTTTCACAGCAAGAACGGGAGTCAGAGCAGCCTACTGCAAGCAGATCAGGTAAGCCTTTACTATACCAATTATTTCAATTTTGCAAAAATATTTATTAATAATTTTCAGTTTTGATTATTGCCAAAAAGCTTTACAAATGGCATCATGTTATTTACTTGATAATGGAGAAACCATTTTAAAATATGTTTTTAAAACTTGTTTTTGAGGACTAATGAAGATCACATTATGTTTCTTGTTTTAGTTAATAATAATTTTCTTAAATCATTTCTTAAACGCTGATACATTGTATAGCTTTTACATGTAATTAGATGGAAAGAGAATTAAGAAGAAAACTATGAAAATATTGCAGGCACGGTTGAATCGAACGTGTTCATTGGCTAAAATGTAAGTCAATGCACATTCTGAAACCGACGCCTGGCCCCTTGTTTTGTCCACCTAATTTTCTGACAATACAGACACAATTTTTATGCATCTCAAACGATGGGCGCATTTTATGATGAAATGAAGAATTTAATATTTACAGCAAAGACAAACTTATTATTTTGTTGATTTATAGTTTGAAATCCTATAGCTCGCAGATATTCAAATCGTGTTAGTTAAGTGCATACTTTATAGTTCATCTACACAAACCACTTTATCTTGAAACAGGTCTTTAACATATAGTCAAAATCCTGTATGTTAATTGTCATTTGATCCGAGTTCACGCGAATTTTCGACCATGTTCAAAAATTATGATTATTAATATTGAATTATTATGAATAGTACGTTAAAAATAACTTGTCAGTCAGCACAGTGAAAAAACAAGCTATTTCAATGTTGTTTTAAATTTCAAGATCGTCAAGTTCTTATGATGATGATTGAAACAAAATTGAATTTCCCATTTTTTTTGTTATTAAAAAGAGTACCACGTAACAGTCTACCTATCCACATCAGTAATACCAGCATAATTTTTGAACAGAGTAACTTAGATGTATTCTATTTCCAATACTTTAGGAAAGTAAAGTCGTCGGTCGATCAGGACAGTCCTGGCCAAGTGAATCGATATTGCATTGCTTGGGCTGATGTTCTGTCAGTGCGAAGAAAGAAATTATATGATAAATAAAATAAGCGGAAAAAATCTTTTTACAATTGAGAATTAAGGTTTTCTCATCAGGACAGCTATATGAATAAACTACTATTCCTTTTTTTGCTAGATGAGAGACCCGGAAGCGGAAATAGAAATGTTGACAGTCTTTTACACAGCGATGCAGCACAGAGTGTGTTGGAAATGGGCTACACACCAGAGATGATTCGCAGAGCTATCCAAATTGTTTTAAATAACGGTAAGGCATGGTGATGATAAAATACACAAAGTCCTTAATTCTGTAATTAAACTCGCCCTTATGAATTCCCATTAAAACTGTTTTAGCTGATGTTATTCGCAAAACAGACGACACTTTTAATTCTGTTCATAACATTGCCCTTTAGAATCCCCTTAAAAATGTTTAGCTTAAATGTTGCTTACAAAACTGGCGACACTTAGCGTTGTGTAAAACGTCGTAATGTATTTCTTGACTTTAATAATGAGTCTGACTTACAATTATAGTATTTTCTGATTTTGCTTTTAAAAAATAGAAATGAATGTAAGTTTCATTTCAATTAGAAGCAATCAACGTGCATTTTGGAATAGAAAGGCGTGTTTATTCCCTTTCCGGACGTTGTGCACAATGAATAGAACTCATTAAATGTCTTAAACATTTACACATGTATTTTGAAATAAAAACGGATTTTATGTATTTAAAAAATGCGAATATTTAATGATGTTTGAAGAAATTTAACAGATAATGTTCGATAATAATCCGATAATAATTTCAAAATAAGCAAACTTTCAAATATGCTTTAAAATCATCATTTATTTTAACATCATAGTTTAACCTATTTTCCTTTCTTGAATTCGCGATTTGATAATTTTATATGACGACATACAAATGTATATTTAAAAATGTATTATTTTACGAAATGCTGTTTTTGTTTTTATTTTATTTATATAGACATGACTTATTTATCATTCTTTTTTGCGCATAACGTCCCTGTTCAACATACAGCTTCGTACACTTATATTCAGATAACACACTTAAAAAGTATTCTTCAAAATATATGTAGATATTTTCTCGGAATTTCACGAAACAACATTTTTAACATCACTTTTAATTGATAAAAGGTTACAAGTATAAAGGAAATTAACAAAGCGCTGCATTTGTAACAGAACAATAAAACGAGTAAGAGTTTAATATAATAGTTTTGTTAAGGTAAGACCTGTGTAATAGGCACTATTAAGAATCCAACATCTGATTATATTTTCATCAACTGCTTCATACCACCGACTTGTATGCAAAATTTTAATGATTTTCACCGTGTAGTTTTTGAGATTTTTAGCTTTTTTTTATTTAAAAAAGTGAGGAAAAACGTGAAAGTATCCACATTCTTTAATCGGTGACAAAATTTTTTGTTATTGATAAATTCAACCTTATTTTTTTACAGTTTATCCAAAATATGTTATATTTTACTAAACCAATTTAAGATATAATATATAAATACAGAATTTATCTTAAAATGACTTTTTTTGACCAAATAAATTTTTAAAATGCATTTTTTATATTTCACGAGACTAAATTAATGAAAATTGTGCAAAATCCTGATAGGTGCAATATACCAAACTTTACCATTTTTAACTTTATACCTTAAACAAAATTTAAACAAAATTTCAGAGAAATTTACCGTCCAGTTTTAGAAATTTTCAAATTGATGACTTGAATAAACACTATTCTGATAGCGAAAACCCCTTTAATCTTGCTTATTTTGCTTATTTTAGTTTAAATCATGAGAATTTTATATTCAATGACAGAATTACACAGGAAAAAAAGAAATATGCCAATTATTTAAGCTCTAGGCTTACAAAAAAAAGCTTCCAGTGGGATTTGAACCCTGGTCCTCTTGCATGACAGAAATCTACCCTAATTTACTACAATAGTTACCTCCCTTGGATACTCTTCTGGATATAGGTATTCATTACACAGGTCTTACCTTAATGTTAGAATTTTGTCAGTATTGCTATGATTTGTTTTGGTTTTTCATGTTTTATATTAATATCGTGACAAAATAACGTGCTCGTCTTAGCTTTTTAAACTTATTATATTTCTTTTTTTAAGTTTCTTCGGAAAGCAACATCACTGCTGCTCTTTTAATGGAACAGATTTTCGCAATGGAAGAGTCCGAGTTGTCACAAGTGACAGACCCCCTGACACCAACTGCTCAATCATCGCCTTCGCCAGTACCAGCCCCTGAAGTTTCGACTTCCGTGGCACTACCTCCTCAATTACCGGCTACCCTAGCACCGACTTCTTACCTAGCACCAGCTCCTCCAACGTCGGAACACCAAGCGCTTATTCCTGAAACAACACCCACCCAAGCACAAACTTCTATGACCTCGGCTACGAAACCACGTGATCATACCGCAAGAAACCAAAACAATGATGAAGTTACGTCCCCTGAAGTTGAGGGAGCTACTGCAGCATCATATCGAATTGCAACCAGTAAGAATAACTCAGTTTCTTTTTTTCTAATTTTTTTGGCGCGAATTCAATATGCCATTTTACTGACAACAAAGCGGGCTATTATCAAGGTAGCGTAAACACTTAACTGATTAAAATAACTCATATTTTCATATAGAAAGATGTTATAACGCTTTGCTATTTTTAAGAATTTGATGCCAAATTGTAAATTTCCACATATAGGATTCTTGCGTACACTTCTCGTTCGCTTTCATTTTTTTATTTTCTTGTACCAGTATTAATTATGCAATGCAAATTTATAGATTTAAAAATCGGCTTTTTATGTTAAAAAATTTCTTTCCTAAAACTATTGCTACGTTTGCGAGCGAATAAAGCAAGCAAGCAAGCATTAAATGAATCAATCATTTCAATAAATAAATAAATAAATATTAAATAAATAAATTAATAAGACAAAAACAAGCCAGCAATTCAATCAATTAGACAGTAAGTAAAAGTGAGTTATTCGCTTAATGAATCGATCACTCAGCCAGTGAAATTGCGAGTCTATACACACTTTCAGGAAAGATGCCGTCCCTGGAACAAAAGAAACTACGGGAAGAGAACGCCAGAATGAAGCAGCAGACGATTTGTACCAAATGTAAGCAGAATGACGTCAGCATCGTCTTTCTCCCGTGCGGACATCTAGTGACGTGTGAAGCATGCGCAGAAACAGTTAGATATTGCACAGAAAGGAATTGTGGGAAATATATTAAAGGAACTGTTAGAACCTATGCTGCATAATGTGTATAATCATATGAAAATGATGTTTGTGTTGTGTTTTTATGTAATTTTATATACTACACACGATTCGATTAGGGCCATCTTTCATATTTGTAGTTCTTCATGTTTAAGATAACATTAATTAACAATTTACGATACATTTAGTTTTGTTTATATTGTAATTGTTTATTTGAAAACCAAAAACTCTCTGAGTTGAATTATTGAATTTAAACACGGGTGTAAAATTATCTTACTAGCAGGAAAACTTAAAAACGTGGCCCTTAGCAAAATTTGAGAGTTGTACATTTTGAGGAAAACCGTCGTTTTTTTCCAAATTGTCAAGTGTATTTTTCAAAATCTAATGCATCGATCGAGCAACATTAGTTATTAAACCTCATAACCATCAACCTTAGTTTCTGGTGTGAAATCAAATTTTTAATGTTACTTTATGTCAAACTTTGATTGGAACTGGAGATGCGAGCTCGGAACTGGAGGTGAAGTATGAAATGTACGGGGATAAAACCTTACACCTTACTAACGTGGAATTTGTAAATAAACTAATAAAATAAACAGTAAGGAGACGGAAGATAAAACAATGCATGATTGTCATTTTGGAATCTAAAATCTAAAATAGGTTTATTCAGTATAAGTTATAACTTAAAGTCATATCTAAAATTCTGTGAAAATAGCAACGCGTTCGAATGGTATTTTTAATTCAAGAGAAGTCCGTTTATACAAACATAAACAATAAACGTAATTTCTGATGGAAATCAAATCTTATATATATATATATATATATATATATATATATATATATATATATATATATATATATATATATATATATATATATATATATATATATATATATATATATGCATTGTATTGTTTCAACCTCTGTGCTTATCTTTGACATGGTGTTGTGTTGTGAAGGCTGTATCGTATGGCGAGACAGTCATCGGCGTTTTCGGGAAGGTAAACACGTGTTCGTCTGCATACGGTTATGTTTATGTTTGCAAAATAACGACTTAAAGTGCCGCAGTATATTATATATTGTATATTCAGTCATGTGATTGTAATAATGATCAAAATAAAAAAAAATGATCTTGCAAGTAACTGTTTCTGCTTGCTACATTGACATATTCATATTAAAACAATAACAAAAGAATTGTGTAAATTGTCTGGCATGTGCTTGTAAGTGAAATTAATAAATTTTATTAAATTCTGTTGGTTTGTAATATTTACAAATTGGAGAGTAACCAACTGTCAACACGATTCTTGATAATAATCCATCATGGAATCAACTGGTGAATATATTTCTGCATTGTCTAACCTGAACCCCTAGGTCCTCTTGCACTGAGGGAGCCTAGCTAATGGCTAATGTGCTCTAGTGCAGTAGGACAAGCAGATTAGCATGCTACAGGGGGTGATTAATAGCCGAAGGGTACATAACAAGCATTTTTATGAAAATAATTTCCTTTTTCATATTGTTAAAGTAGTGCATACCCAAACTCTAAAAGATAGACATTTTTAAAAAGCATAATTATCAAGATTATTTTTCAAATCTTATATTGAACTCCACGTCATTCGGCTTTGCCCTATATCATAAATCTAACTCCACGTAATTTGCCATTTCCCATTATCATAAAACTAAGATTTGAGACCAGTCTCAAACTTCAAGGATGTGATTGGCTGAAATGGCGACTGTTCCCCATTCAGCCAATCAGATGTTTGAGATTTGAGACTTGTCTCCAATCTAAGTTTTATGATTTTGGGCTCTTATTATTATAGTAAGTCACGAAAAATGTAGGTTATAAGATATGCCTAACGTATACTGCGATTTATCCAAAAAGAACCCTAAATATTTGTTAAATTGATTCGAATACTGCACGTTCAAATTAGTAATGCCTTGAAATTTGATTCTTTATCGATTAAGGTCTTGTTACTAATACTTAAACATTAAGTAACTACAACAACTGAAACGCGGTAATTAAATAAATAAATCAATTCGCGATTTCAAAAAATAGGTTAATAATTTCAACTCCCATCTTTTATTTTGTCGCAAAAACGACGCAGAGTAATGTTGATTTGATTTCACTGTAATGTATTTGCAATATTTAACTTGTAGGATACTATATCATATTTGATTTTCCCTCTGCGTTTTAAGGGCTTGGGACCTTTTGTAAAGCACATGTGACAAGTCATATACATAACAAACTTAAATGCCAACTAGTTTGCTGTTGTATCCGAGCATTTGTTTTAAATTTGTTTATGACTTAAAACATGTTCTTTACAAGCCGCATTAAAAATCTGGAATCCCACGGACGTCACAAGTAATGAGACAATAGGGTAGCACTCCTCAGACCGAAGTCCGAGGTTTAACATACTGGCTATTGGGTCCGAAGACCTACTACCCTCAGTCGCACCATAACGCGCCCATTGTGTTGCCAGAGGCTCAGGTTTGAAAGGTCAACATTACATCAGTGTGACGGGATTCTTTGTTTTTAGTCCACCAGCGGACTCGGATATGTGTTTGGTTCGTACCCAGTCGTGCAAATGTATAGTCGGTATTTACCTGACACCTTACCTTAAACCTTACCTAAGACCTAACCAAACACCTTACCTAAGACCTTACCATACACCTTACGATACATCTTACCTAGGACCTTACTATACACCTTACCTTAGACCTTACCATACACCTTACCTTACACCTTACCAAACACCTTACCATACACATTACCTAAGATCTTACCATACACCTTACCTAATACCTTACCTTACACCTTACCTAATACCTTACCATACACCTTACCTAAGAAGAAATAAAAAAGGAAAACCTACCAAACCTTGCTTCATCTGTAATCTTCTTCTGTGAAACTGAAACAAAAAGAAAACAAAAACACAACACGATGTCCTTACACGTGATTTCAATGCTCTCTCTCTCTCTCTCTCTCTCTCTCTCTCATCTTGTCTCACTCACTCACTCACTCACTCACTCACTCACTCACTCACTCATTCACTCATTCACTCAATCAATCATTTACTCACTCAATCAATCATTCAATCAATCAATCATTTACTCACTCACGCATTTCTCAATAAATGACTCGTCACTCATCTCTCACTTACGCACTCTCTATCTATTTATCTATCTTTTCTTTCTCGCTTTACCTTTCTTTCTTTTTCGCGATCTATTTAATTTTCCCTCGTCCTTGTTTTCTATGTATCTTCCTCAAGTTTATTCTTTGTGTGTTTATTACTTTTTGATTATTTTTTTAATTCTTTTTGCTTCATCCCTTCTTAATTTGATTCTAATTTACATTGTTCTATTTTTTCTTTCTTAATTTCATTCTCAATTTCATTCTTTGTGGTTTTTTTTTTCTTTTTTACTTTCATCCTTTATTTCATTCTTTGCTTCCCATCTTTCTTTCTTTTTATTTTGTTGCTTTTTTGTTTGTTTCATTCTGTCCTAATTTCATACTTTGTTTATTGTTTATTTCCTTCATTTCATTCATAATTTCATTCCAAATTTCATTCTTTGTTTCTATTTTTCTAAATTTCAGTTCGTTTATTTTTCTTTTCCATTTTTCATTCTCAATTCCTTTTTTTTTCTTTTTCATTTTATTTCTTTTGCTTTGTTTGTTTGTTTCATTATCTATTTATTATTTTCTTTGTTTCTTTCCTTATTTCATTCTAAAATTCATTTTTTTGTTTCTTTTTATTTCTTTATTTCCTTTTTTGCTTTTTTCTTCTTTCCTGAATTCATAATTTTAATCTTTCCATATTACCTTAGTTCATTTTATTTTCCTAAATTATTTTCTTTTCTTCTTTTCTAAATTCATTTTTTCGTTCCTTCTTTCTTTAATTCATTTTTATCGTTCCTTCTCTCCTTAATTCATTATTTTATTTCTTTCCTTTTTTCCTTATTTCCTTATTTTATTTCTTTCCTTTTTTTCTTCTCTCTCTCTCTCTCTCTCTCTCTCTCTCTCTCTCTCTTTCTCTTTCTCTCTCATTGCCTTTCTCTTTTTTTCTCTCTCTCTCTAATCAGGTACACTCTCTTCATCACTCACACACACACGCACACACACACTCACTCACTCACTCACTCACACACTCACTCACTCACTCACTCACTCACTCACTCAAAAACAAGAAAAAATAAAAACCTTGGTTTGGTGCGGTTTCTCTCCCAGCTAGAGGCACTATCATTTCTTTCATCTTTAAGTTATCTTATTCTGTTAAACTGAAACTCAAAAGAAAACAAAATACAATACAATGTCCTTAAGTGTGATTCGACCTCAACTCATTATCAAACATATGTCTTTAAAGAACTGACATTTAAAATAATGCTTAATTTTAATTTAAAGACGAATTTGTAAACACAGAGGTCTGTAGGCTTAATACAAGCTTGGTGGTATTTCGGACAGTTTGTTGACAACTTGACTTTCCAGTCAACAGACACCGAAGTATGCTGACATGAATTCAGTTTATGAGTGTGAAATAAGTTTTAGCAAACTACATTCAACAGACTATGTTCGAATCCGTTGGAGGGCAAGTCCGACTAAGTACAGAAAAACAACTCATGACGGACACTTGATATTAAGGACACCGCGGTAATGCAGGCGATATTTGAAGAACAGATATTTTCTCTTCTTTTTTATTTAAACCCACTATTTAGGACAACCCGCTATGAAGGACCCTTTTCTTAGTCCCTTAGGTGTCCGTAATAGAGGGGTTTCACTGTATACAGACAACTCAGGTATGTAGATTACATCTCAGCACGATTGTATATTTACTACTGGCAGTGCCTCGGTCAACAGAATCGGTAGAATTATGTAAACATGTAATCTATATCAACCGATTTGTTTTTGTAAAGACATAATTACGAGTCAAATGTTTACTATTACCTTAGGTGGAATCTTCCGTCGACCGACGCAATCAGCTGTTATGACGCAGTTTTCATCTGTTATGGCGCAGTTTTCATCTGTTATAATGCAGTCTTAATCTTTTATGACGCAGTCTTCATATCTTCTTTTGTAGAACTTAAAACAAAACAAAGAACGAAAACCAACATAAAGTTAACCTTAAATAATAACCGGCGACAGCAATAAACAAGCTACTGTAGTTGCTACGTTTATAAGTTATTCTGATAAAGAATGTCAGCTAAGTAAGTGCTGAATTGTCATCACCAGATTGCAGATTCAGACCGACGCTTGTAGGTATACTCACTGCCAAGTGATTTGTGACTGACCGCTCATCACCTGTCTTATACATTCAACAGACTCAGTTAAAATCCCTTAATTAGGAACCTACATGTAGCCCAAGTTCTTCTAAGTATATCAACTGAAAAGTTTCTCAATTGTCTCAGATTTTAATTAGGATCTGTAGATTCAATCCCAGCCTGATGGTATTGTAACAGTTGCTTACCACTTGCCTCAGTCAATAGGCATAGTTAAAACAAGTGCTGAAGATTATAAACTGAGATTTGAAAGCCAGTCTCAAATCTCAAGCATATGATTGGCTGAATTGGCAACCAGCCGCCATTTCAGCCAATCAGATTCTTAATATTTGAGACTGGTTTCGAATCGCAGTTTTATAACCTTGCGTCCGATTAATTCTAACTTATTTCAATTTACATATAACTGTACATACACACACCTTAGTGCATACAAGAAAGGTTAAGTATTACCTTAAACGGTACCTTCCGGCGAACGATGCAATCTTCTTCTGTTGCTCAGGATATCAGCACTATACAGGCAGTTTGAAGGTGGTTTAAAGACTTGTCTGCAGAAATTAAAGTATAATTAAAACATTTCGGACACATCCGGCGTGTCAATACGCTACCGGTATAAATTTCTGGAAGCTGCAAGTGATACATGTATATAGACGCATTTGAGTTAAACAAAATATAGCTTTAAAAAAGATAAGAAACTATTACATTATATTTACATTACACTCAGATGGTAAGTCTAGGTCAATCAAGTAATTATAATCCTTGATCAAACTTTTTTTTAAAGGCAGTCGCTACAGTTTCATAAAAATTTTCCCAATAATAGATTTCATTCAAACTTTGTCTATGTCAAGAACATGATGTTATGCAATGAAAAACCAAACAAAAATTGGACCTTACCGGGGTTACTTGTTTTTTTTTAATAAGATACCGAAGATGTCACATTTTGAACAATTTCTACGATTTTCATAGACTTCTTTGTCGGCATAAAATCATAGAATGTATCACAAGAATATCATAAATAATTCTTTATTTCAGTTAAAAACATTCTAAATTACAAATAAATTGCTTATTATTGCAATACAAATACTGAAACACATATACAAAATTAAGTATTACCTATTTTACTACAAAGAATTTGTCGTCAAATCTTTTCATTCTAATGGATGTTTTTAAGTTTACTTAAATTTAACATAATAGAATTTCACCAAATACTACCAATATATTCACCAATGTATAACAAACATAAAATAAAAAAGAAAAATGTAGGTTACCATGTTAATTTGTTCGAAATGGCATTTTCAAAAGGGGTGGGGATAATTATGTATAAACAAAAAGACTTAAAGGTATATAGTGTACATCGTTAATTATTACTGTGGTATCATTTTATTCAGCGATGGCTTAATTTCGCGTATTTCGCGCTCGGACGAGTGCGCGAATTTAAAACCTAAGCCAAAATTTAACCAACAATCCACATACGGATGTCCGAATAAGTCATGTCTTGGACCGTGAACTGTGTTTTGTACATTGATAAAACCCAGATTGGTCCGTGAACTGTGTTTTATACATTGCATTTAGCCGGGGGTACAGTAGTTTAATACTCGTTGAAAAAACTGTAGCGAACGCCTTTAAATTTATATAAACGCTTTAGTCAAATTTAGCGTTTTTTATGCTGTAAACTTATTATTTATTTTATTCTAGAACATCCTCTGAAAATAACATCACGTGCAGAAAGTGCAACACATCTGTACAACAGAAATTTTGTTCTGTTTTAAATTAACACAGAAGTTGACTTGTCTTCTTTTGTTTATGTATAAACGTAAACCAGGGTCTTTCAATTATCAGAACCTGTGTTATCGTGTAAAAATACTTGTTTTCGCTCTCCGATACCTCTAGATAGAAGTTGAAAGATGGTATTTTGTGGCATATGACTTAGTTATATCTGAAGTGTTTACAAATTTAAAAAGAGATTCTTGCCATATAAATACCTTGTCCGTAGCGCACTCTCTTCTGCCACTGCTGTGCTGAGATCAGGATCATTCTACATGTTGCCTACATCTCGCCAGTGTCCGTAGCGCACTCTCTTCTGCCAGTGCTGTGCTGAGAACAGGATCATTCTACATTTTGCCTACATCTCGCCAGTGTCCGTAGCGCACTCTCTTCTGCCAGTGCTGTGCTGAGAACAGGATCATTCTACATGTTGCCTACATCTCGCCAGTGTCCGTAGCGCACTCTCTTCTGCCAGTGCTGTGCTGAGAACAGAATGTACACGTTGTTAACATCTCGGGTTCTTCACAATATTGTCACATATCTTAATTACAAGTATTCCACAGCATAGAATTATTTGTAAAGGTAATTGAAACGTATGTTGGTGTTGGTGTTTTTTTTTGTAAAATTAATCGAAAGATTGTGGGGCGTCATTTATGTAAAGATTTACAATACATTTACAATCCGCTACCTTATCATATTTCAAATTCAATCCTAGAAATGTATGTTGTGCAAGACGGCCCACACCCTGGAGCTAAATTACGGTATTCTTCTCTATACAGCTATTATTTCTCAATCAAAAGTGAGATAGATAATTTGAATGAAAAGAACGTATGTCAAAAATAAGCGGTTTTTACTTTCACCTCGTATTTAATATTGAATGCGCGTATTTGTCGTCATCTTTATATAAGTCATGTGGAGGTAAGATAATACTTAACACGCGTAACCTTTCAAGGAAAGTGATCGCTTTGACGCTTGTCCATCCGTCGTCACAGTCTGTCCGTAAGTCCGGACGTCCGCCCGTCGGTCTGTCCGTCAGTCTGTCTATCCATACGTCTGTCTGTCTGTTCGGCCATCATGACTTAACATTAGCTATAACTTTGATATTTGCTAAAACAATTTTAACAAACTTTCAAATTATATTGCTTATGATAACCAATATGTCGAGGTCTTATTTAAAAGCGTTATGTCCCTTTTTGTCCAAAAAAAACAACCTAATCGTTCACTATAACTTTGTCTGTTAGCTAAGAACTGATGTACTTATTGGAACCATACTTTGTATTTGAATGGTTAATCCTAAACTTCATGGATACGCCTTTTTATGATAATCATTACGTGTAGATCAAGATCAACTGACACATCTCTTTATCTACACTGGTCCCTTTTCCGTCATAAACAACCTAATGAATCTGGATCTACACAGGTCCCTTTCCCGTCAGAAATAACCTACAGTACTGTGAAAGTTTAATGTTACAAAATTTGCGTCTAACGTGCGTCCGTCTATCGTGTATCGTGCGTCCGTCTATCGTGTATCGTTCGTCCGTCTAACGTGTATCGTGCGTCCGTCTAACGTGTATCGTGCGTCCGTATAACGTGAATCGTGCATCGTACGTCTTTTAATTTTACATTGCAACATGAATAAGTTTCTCGCATAAGCAAATCTATATGATTTAATGCATCCATTCAATTGATATTTTGATAGCATTTTAAAATTTTTAGAAATCTCGTACACAAATTATATGAATCGAAGTATTTTGTCTAGTGCGTCTATCGTGTATAGTGCGTCCGTCTATCGTGTATCGTGCGTCCGTCTATCGTGTACCGTGCGTCCGTATATCGTCCATCGTGCGTTTCGTTTGCAACCTAAAACGTTCACAGTACTGTAATGAATCTAAACGTGACACTATAGATCATGAACAGATTGCACGGATGTGCAAATACAGGGTGTCCCAAAAGAACGGTAACACTTTAATATTTTCATAACTTCTTTTAATCCAGGGATATTTTGATAAATTTTATATCATTTTAAAGGTCTAAAATGGAAGTTTTTACTACGTCTTGAAATGTCGCGCAAAAATTAATGACGTTTCGGCGCCAAGACGTTATTTAAAATAGATGTTATTTCAAGATGGCGCGACTGACGTCCGAGCAACGTATATTTATCGTCAAGCATTATTATGAAACAAAATGCGTAACCGACGTCCAGCGAAAGTTTAATTATCATTTTAAGAATGGAAATGCTAGCAGGGAACACCTATACAAGATTGTACAACTTAACCAATGTTCTAACTACACCGATCATATTTTCTAAATTTCTCAGCAAGGATTCGTGTTATACACTTCAAACTCGAAATATAAAAAGATATATCATTTTCACCTCTTTGTGTGAAACAATTATTAAATTCTCCTTACGCGTTTAGAAACCACTGACAATTAGTCAAGTTAGGGGTAAAACTAAAAGTCACAAAATTGTCGGTAGTGGGTATATTCTCCAAAATCGAAAATTCATATCTCGTTGTTTAAATATGGATTTTAAAGTAATTATGAACAATTCTATGCAATTCTACAATAATGTGATTGTTAAGCGGTTACACAGAAGACTTTTCTGCAGTTTTTGCCGCTTTCAGTACATCCTCTATACAAAGCTACGCTCAATTTTGTGACTTTTGGGTTTTGCCTTCACCTCGATTAAATGTCCTTCGTTTAAGAACGCACAGAGGGATTTTATTGGAAATTTTAGAATAAGAAGTAAAATGGTGCATCTTATTATTCTTAAAATTTGAAGACTGTACTCCAATTCTATGCGGAGAAATTAAAAAATTTTGATCGGTGTAGTTAGAACATTGGTTAAGTACATAAATTTGATTGACATTGATCAGTAGCGGATGCTCCTAAAACAGGTCGGCCGAGGTCAAGTCGGAGCGATGAAAACGTGAGTACGCTCCAGGAAATGCTGGTATAGCCCGAAAAATTCGGTGAGACGTTCTTCATCAGACCGGGATTCCCAAAACTTGTTTTCATAATATAGTAACGAAGGACCTTCAACTTTTTCCTTACAAAATTCAGATAATGCAGAGTTTAAATATTTCGGATCAGGTTCAGAGACTTGAGTTTTGTCGCTGGGCGGTTAAGGCTGACGACAATAATGCTGACGCATTTCATGACGTATGGTTTACAGAAGAGTCGCATTTCTTGCTGTCAGGTCATGTTTGCAAACAAAATATGAGATTCTGGGCACATGAACAGCCTCGTTGTTTTTTGGAGCTGCTCCGGCTATGGTAGAGTGAGAAAGTAACTGTTTGGTGTGCTATGTCGTCGCAAGGAATGATCGATCCATATGTGTGTAAGTACACTGTTAATTCATAACGCTACCTGCGCTTTTGAAAAATAAGTTTGTTCGAGCGTTTGGAAAGCGAAAAGCAAAATGTCTGGTTTATGCAGGATGGTGCAACAGCGCATACATCTAATACGATATTAGATTATCTTCATGAAACGTTCGTTGATAAGGTGATTTCCCGGCTATACCCTGAAGTGAAATGTTGTGGACAATCCTGGCCCTCACACAGTCCTGATTTGAACCCGTGCGATTACTTTCTCCGGGGCTACTTGAAGTCGACTGTTTACAGACCAAAGCCGGTAGACACAGATATGCTATTGACAAACATAAAACTTGAAGTGAAGAAGATCAGTATCGAAACATGTGAAAATGTTATATACCTGCATATCAGATCAGGTCATCCGTGTAGGAAATTCCAAGTTTCAAGTTTTCAAGTTTCAAGTTTTATTTTCAACCTAGGCATGTAATATGCATCAGGTTATAACAAGAACAAACAAACAAACAAACATGGCAGCATGGAAAGTGGAAATTGAAAATTCCAAGATAATCCAACCATCACCAAAAAAAAAATATCAGAAATATTCCAAGGGAGACTACTTGTGATGTGTACCTGGAAATTGATTAATATGTAATTGTCTCCCTTGTCTAGTAATAAACACTATGTCTGTAACTTAATGTCAGTGGTAGTTGGAGAATCTACAAGCATACATTTAAATAACATTTGAGATCATAAGAATTATAATACATATACTAACAAATACAATAGATGTTTAGGGTTAAGGTTGTGTACTGTTTTGGGAGAATGAGTTATTTAAAATTTGACATTATAGTTTTACAAAATAAAGCTAATCTTAACAGAGTATGGTAATTATTACTGTTCATCAGTTTATCAAGTGTAAATATATTAGGATGAGAAGTGAAATGATTATCAATAAATTTCTTTCGTGACTCTGCGAAAAATCTACATTCAAATAAGTAATGAAATTCATCTCCAAGGGGTTGTCCGACACACTTGTGACATGTTCTTTGATTTCTATCAATATGCAAATGTCTGCCCTTTTCAATGGGTAGCATGTGATTAGTTGTTCTATACTTACATAATATCTTACACAAATTTCCAGGCAAAATATCTAAATATTTCTCAAAACCAAATTCTTTTTTAAATAGTCTATATACTAAGCATTTGGGAGAATCTGTTATAACAGCTTGCCAGTTTTGCAAAAACTGATCTTTTAATCTACACTTTACTATGTTCTTAAAATGGCTAAAATTATCAACATGCTGAGATTCAAAATAATATGAAAGACCTAATTCATTAAGAGTATTACTGACATAAGATATCCAAGGTGAAACAATAATATTTGACACATGTAAGGAAAGAATTGTTCTATATAAAACATTAGATATCTTATCATCTTTAGAATTGATCAGTCTGGCCCAATAACACAATACTCTTGATTTTATTTGTAATTCAAGAGGCATTTGACCAGTTTCTCCATAAATCATACAATTAGCTGTGGATGCCTTGAGATTAAGAATCAATTTACAAAAACGTAATTGAAATTGTTCAAGAATCTGTAAATTTTCAATACCCCAAACCTCGCAACCATATAACAGAATAGGTACAACCATACTGTTAAACAAGTGTAACTGTATAGAAACTGGTAAGTTTAATTTTCTAGATTTCTTAACAACCGAAAACATAGCCTTTCTAGCTTGTTCTATTATTCTTTTTTTTGCTTTATAAAATTTACCATTAAAGTTAAAGAGCACTCCTAGGTATGAAAAATCTTCAACAATTTCTAACTCTCTGCCGTTGTAGGAAAAATTCACATTATTTTTGTTAAATTTATGTGAACTAAAAATTAAAATTTTTGTTTTATCCTCATTTACTTGAAGGTCCCAAATTTTACAATAGTCACTCATTGCATGTAAACCATTTTGTAAGTCTAGTCTACTTTCAGCTAACAATATTGTATCATCTGCATACAATAAAAGATATAACTTTAAATAAACATCTAGGGTATCATCACTAAGACAATTATTTATAGTGCTAGACAGAGTAGTCAAACCTTCCATTTTGGATGACATAAACTCAGTAAGATCATTAAGGTAGATAGAGAAAAGTATCGGTGATAAGTTTTCACCCTGGCGAACTCCAGTGTAACTACTGAAAAAATCAGTTAAAACATTATTTACTTTAACACAAGATTTTGCCTTATCGTACATATTGTGTATGACTTTTAAACACTTACCATCAATATTATGTGACAGTAATTTACGCCATAAATGCAATCGGTTAACAGAGTCAAATGCCTTTCTATAGTCTACAAAAGCACAGAAAAGTTTTTTCTTTGATTTTAAGTAAAAGTCAATTAGCAACTTTAGAGAAAAAACATGATCTATAGTTCCATAGTTTTTTCGGAAACCAGCTTGTTCTTCATTTAATAAGTTACAATTTTCTAAGTAAGTATTTAAACGTTCATTCAGAATGTTTGTAAATAATTTACCCATACAGCTGAGAATAGTTATACCCCTATAATTATTTGGGTCACCTTTGTCTCCTTTATTCTTATAAATTGGAAAGATGATGCCCTGACTCCACACATCAGGAAATATACCTGAATCAAGAATTATATTAAATAATTTACAAACTAATTGCAGAAAAGATTCATTAGCATTTTTTAGATATTCATTCAATATATTGTCAAACAAAGAAGGACTCTTATTGTTTTTTAGCTTTTTTACGATTTTCTGTACTTCACCAATAGTTATATCAGCATTTAGAAAAGTATTATTGTTACTCAAATGTTCGAAATCAATATTGTCTTGAATGTTATCATCTACATCAGTTCCAGCTTCATTTAACTTGACAAAATGTTCAAAAAAAGTTTCCTTAGAAATTTTACAAAAAGTATCCTTACCCTCATTGCTATACTTATTTAATAACCCCCAAAATGCTTTAGGATCAGAAGACCTCAGATTAGATAGTTTCTTATTAACATCTTTTTGATATAATCCAAGTTTCTTGTTAATAATCTTTTTATATGCTTTACTATCTGACACCATATTGATATAACTATCCTGAGTTTTAACCCTTCTATGATATTTTTTACTTGACAAATACTTTTTTCTTGCATTTAAGCAGTCACCATCAAACCATTTTCTGTTTTTACGAAGTTCCGATTTTGATTTTGAGGAACCATCATTCTTGTTACTATTACAGCCATTCTTAGGTGGTTTGTTATTTACATCACTTATTAATTGACATTTGTCTGCGGCATTGATCAAAATATCAGACACCTTTCTAGTAATATCATTAATACTAGCAATATCATAGTTTTTATCATTATGTATTCTAGCAAACTCAGTATTGAGCTCTTCAATAACAACTTGATCCAAGTTATCCATGAACTGCTGCTTAACAGAGCTATCCCAGATAGGCTTTTTATAGTTGTTTTCAATAATACCACTATCCAAATCAACATTATTAACATTTCTACCATGAAACTCATTGTCAGTAGGATCCTTTATGGAAAAATCAGCAGTTAAGCAACTGTGCATATCAGACAATATAGGATCAAAGTCATGAACTTCAAAACACTTAATATTTGAAAAACTATGTTGTGACAACAGTAAATAATCTAATAAGCTTATATCTTTACATGTATTTTTCCCAATATAAATATCTTTGCCACATCTACCATTAGCTATAAGTATCCCTGTTGATTTGCATAATTCTAACAGTCTATGACCATAATTATTCACATTATTGCTATCTTGAGAAAATCGTGCTAACGGTAAACCAAGATTAACCAAATTACCTAGCGACATATCCTCAACAGTAATGGCGTCAAAATTCCATTCGGCTACAAATTCATCAAAAACAATGTAGTCAGGCAATTTACCAGTTTTTGCATTGAAATCACCAAAAATGGCAAAAGATGCATTATCAAATTGTGAATTAATATCTAAAATATCATTTTCTATCTTGTCAAAGATCTCTAGATTGCCATATCTCGAACTTTCAGGAGGTATATATATTACTGCAAAAATATAGTTCGAGTTTTTTAATTTGTACCAAAAACAATTTTCGCAGCTGTTGTCTAAAACATGAATGGTATCAAGTAAATTATTCTTAATTAGTATACCTACACCACCTGACCTATTCTTGAAAACATCACGATTTTTACCCATAAAAGCATACCCATCTACAATAACATCATCAAAGCAATCTAACTTTGTTTCAGAAAAATGTACAATATCATAGTACTGAATAAAAGAAATAAAATCTGGGTTACTTAACTTTGAGGTAATTCCACAAACATTAACATATGCTAATTTTAAGAGTAAATTTGAGCTATCAACATGATAACTGTGATCTGTATACAAAGTGTTAATATGACTAGAAGAATTACTATCCAACAATAAAGACAATGAATCATCAACAAAAGGTTCATCATCCAATGAAAACGAATTTACACAAGATGAATGACAGAATGAAAACGAACAGTCTAAAGGTTCTTGCAAAGTCTCATTCTCCTCAGCTTCCTATTTGAGCTCTTTGAGACCAAGCGCCTCCAAATCAACATCTATGTCCAGCTGGAAGAGGTCATCTGGCGAGGATACCAAGACGTGTTTGCCTTTAAATGTGCAGTGAATTATTCCGTCACGAGTGTACACGTTACTAGTTGCACCGTCTTTCTTTACAATGTCAAACAGCTTCATCCTCAATGGGGTAAGATCATCCGTGATGAATACTCCCTTATACCTAGGGGACGACTTCAGGTACTTCTTGGAACGAAAAACTTCGTACAGCTTATTCCGCGAAACGAACCGTACAATGATTTGTTGTTTCGAGCCATGCTTAGGTTTAACCGGGTGACAAACACTAATGTCAGAAGAGCAGAATGGTTTAGACCGCTGAGCGGTATCCGCGTTGACCCGAGTTTCTGTACTGCCATCCTTGGCTGCCAGGTCTGAGAGATGGTTTAAGAGATCTACAACCTGTTCTGTAAGGTCCATATCTGATGCCACACTGAAGTTATGTATACGACAGTTTTCTCTTCTAGTGTACTGCTCTAATTTATCACATTCGAACCTGTTGGTACGAACGGAACACTTCAAACGCTCTACTTCATCTTTTGTTGCCAACTTGCTTATCGCATCGTGTAAACTTTCGAACTTCTCGTTGAGCTTCTGTTCTAGAATGTCTGAGAAGGCATCCAGGTCACATGCTGCGAATTTGTTGCCTTTACCTCTGGAGCCCATGGTATGACTAGTTGAGCTTATAAGATAATGAGCGAGTGTTAATTATGATAAAATACAATATCAGTTTGTTATTAAATTTCACTGGGATAAACGATGTACAAAATAATGATTTTCCACTTTCCTTCCTCGACTGCAAATGGTGACCTTCAGTGTCTCAGTAAATTTCCTCTTCTACTCCGTTGTACAAACGAAATAATCACACAAATGACGATTTAGATAGTCCTTCTTGCGAAACTCACCGAAAAAGTCAGGTAAATAACACAGATGACACTAATACTGCGTAGATTCTAAGTTTTAAAATTTGACTTTATGCCGCCAACCGCCATCTTTACCGGAAGCCCCCGATCCGACACCCCCCCCCATGTAGAACGAGTCACGTGAGTGACGTCACGTCTTCAAATGTATGACGTAATATATTCAAGTTAGTGACGTCATTTATAAAAAAAAATTGCTTTAACGTCAAAATTTCAGCATAATGAAAATGAATAAGTTTGTATACTTACACAGAAATGTTAATATGAACTAAGGCACTGCCTCAATGCGAGCTCTAGTGAAAAACTCTTTTATTCAAGAAAACTTTTTTAACTTGCTGCTACTGAATGACTTGAAACATCTTGAACTGAAATTTAATAAACCAAAATTTAACAAAAAAGCTTTCTATTAGGTTGTTACACTTTAGCAACAAGCAATGCATTTCACTGTCTTTATTCTGATTATAAAAAAGCAACATATGCATATCAGGAATCGCCACACTCAAAAAACACAGCCTCCCCACGCAGCGAAAAAGAAGAGAGGAAGAGAGAGAGCGCATGTTTTATATATGTATGTCAATTCAAATAGGACGCCACAAACAATTAATAAACAAGAGAACCTTTGGGGATACCGCCTTGGAACGGTCAGTGGCAAAACAAATAACACTTCAAAAATAAAATGTTTGTAGATTTCCTTCAGGCCGCCTTAGTAGATAAGCTGATAGCCCAACAAATTGTGCGCAAAAAAGGCTTTTCTATGCATACAATTTCCCCACTTCGCGAACAACCCAGTTAGCATTCAAATCAAAGCGGAAAATTCTATTTGCCAGCGATAAGAATCCTTGTCGCACCTTTTTACGCTTCAAATAGTTTTTTAAACCTATACTAAAAAGAATTACATACTTTAAAAGCTAATTCCATTTAGAATCAATATATGTGATATTTTTTCAGAAAATTGTTTGTTTATTATGAAAAAAACTTATAAACCTCAACAAATGTCAACAGTTTTTATGTTGCACCATTAAAAGTCTACCCGAATGTAGTGTATCGATTTATGAAAGAGACACTTCCATTGGTTATTACGTTAAAATCTACATGTAAACGGCATAAACAATAGTAGGTTGAAAAGTTTCATTTGTGGAATCATTTTTTATTTGTTTGATACTTTAGTGACTATTTATGTTTTATAACAACAAATGAACATTGTAGTGCTGAAAATTTCATGTGGCAGTGAAAAAAATGGGAATTTAAATCGGGTTGATTTCCACCACAGAATTGATCCTAACTGCTTGAGACATAAAGAACAGACGTCTATAAAAACTCAGTATGATAATGGGTCTGTACTTGGAGTCGAATGATTGAGATTACTTAGCTGACCGAGCATCACTATGAAAACTGGATCTAAGGTTCAAGTCCTGGTCAAGGCTATTCTTTCCAACCCAAAACTACCACATAAATATTGATATGTAAACAAAATAGTCCCTCCTGCTTTCACACTCGGGGCTTGGGACCTGACGATGGTGCAGTTGCCTATTTTGTTTTGGTTCTTCTTTTATGTAGAAGCCTAAAGCTAATATTGAAATGCTGATAACAACACCATTGCTAACACAGAATGACACACGATAATAACCTAATTATACTGATATACTGGAAACATCAAAAATAGTATTGTTAAAAAATCTTTGCATTAAGGTTTCCATTTCAGGCAAGACTGCATCAAAATAGAGATATGTTACAAACAAAATGCACGATAGACAATATAATAGACGCACACAGATACAAAATAAACTATTGGACACACGATACCGTTGCACAAAATGCAGTTAATGTTTCTGGCATATGAAAAAAGTATACAGTCAACCTGTCCTAAGCAGCCACCTGCGAATGATGATTTTAGAAGTACCACGATCTAACACGTGATTCTTCGTGTTTGTAAATCCATTGTACATTGAGGGTATAAAAATATGTCTGTAATTATCTTACAATATAATTAAATGTACTGCCCTTTGCAAGAGTGATTGAGAAATTAAATAATAATATCACTAATCAGTTTTGAATTTTTAACAAATTAGGCATTTTGCCTTGTACATTAGTCGATATCACAATTTGACAGTCAAAATAACGTTTGGGAACTTCCCTGCTCTGTTTCAATTGCGATGACGTCACACATTGCCTCACAAAATGGAGATGAATACAGTAACTGTAAACAATGGCAGCATGCCATAGGAAATTTAAATTTTGCGATTGTAAGCTGGATATCGGTTTGAAAGAAAAATCCAGGAATTTGCAGCACAGGACTTTTTTTGTATTTCACAAAACAGGTATTAGTTTTAAGATTTGTTAACAAATCACCTCTTTTAGGTTGTCACAAATGAGCTAGGTCAAACTTTTATAATATTTTTACATTATGGTGTGGAATACTATTGAGCTGTAGAAATCAAATGAAAAAAGGCACCATCTTCTGAAATATCATGAAACGAAAATTCTCATTGTTTATGTGCAAAAGTCTTTTGTTCAGTTGTTTTTGCCAACACTTTTCCATTTTGTATTTTGCCTTTTTTGGCCACCTCAGTCTGAGAAAAATGAAATTATTGTTATTAAAAATGTCAAAATGCACATTTTTGATTGTCAGTGACCAGGAAAATTAGAATTAATAACACTTATTTTCAGACTTCCCGGATGTGAAAATCTGTCTGACCGAAACAATTCTGTTAGACCGAAACATGTTAAAAAGGTAACGATATAAGCAAGTCTTAGTTCAAATGTTTGTCTTACATTCCTGATAACATTAGAAATCATGTCAGACCGACCCAAACAGACAGGTCCTTTGGTCTGGCAACTTTTGTGACGTCCGTTATTTTATCGAATAAATCAAACTTTTGTAATAGATCTAAATACCTCAGCATGGGGTGAATCTTTTCGGGGCGAATCGCCTATTCATGTAAACAAAATGCTTATGCACTGCAGAACCGAAAGTGAGAAATAATGGGTTGACGTTTCGCATATTTTTGACAAACACATGTACAAACATAATGAAATCTACCTCAAAGCTTTCAAAAAGATCTGTCTGGAAGCCTGAATCGCTAATTTTACTCGCGCGTACGCAAAGGTTGATGGTGTTTTGACAGCCTCGGTCTGATTTGATAGTTGCGCGCGCGACAGTTCTCCGCGTTACGTCATATGTATATTTTTATTTAAAAAAAAAAACAACAAACATATAAAAATGATTGTATATATTGTGTTACAAATGCATTATGTTGACTATTCATCTTATTAAAAATAAGAATAAAAATAGATTATTGAATAAACATTTGGTGCTCTTAAGCCTAAAGACGGTGCAGAGTGTATCCTGTGTATCCGTGAGATTTGCAAGCTCCTATGGCAATCTCTATCCAGAGTTGTCGCTCCTTAACTCGCTTTAATCTCTATCCAGAGTTGTCGCTCCTTAACTCGCTTTAAGAGACTGCAAGGAACGACAACTCTGTGTGGAGATTGCTCCTTAGACTGGTACCTCGGTCTCTTTCTACTTCGTGAAAAGAGACCGGTATGGGTGGCAGAAAAGGGTTATTCTGAGATATCGCAAACCAGAGAATCACAGCCGATACGACAAGTCCACTTGCTCCCTACTAGCACATACCTGAAACAGAAAGGGCACATAACTGACATCACAATGAATTACAGTTTATGAAAACAAAGCAAAATTATATTCAAAACACATCAGTTGATTTTTAAGCACCATTAACTTTCAAATTCTGGTCGTGAAAACTAGTCGGCCGACGAGGCAAAATTTCAAACATTCATCAGTTCACAGCTTTCTTATTGCCAATGACCAAAATAAATGCTTGCCACTCACACATGGTAAAATCCCTACTGATTCATTAAATCATACTCAAAATATACCATAACCACCTCGATTTTTCACTACTCACACTTGTTTGTATGCCCCTTGAGAATTGCAAGTTAAACTGAAGGCAGAGCCAGAAATGTATTAGTTTCGCATTTCCAAGCACCTGCCTCACACTGAAAGTGTCAAGGTCAAAAAGAGCATGTCAGACAATTTTTGGGGATCCTAGCTACAGATGTGAAACTGCAAATATAGCATCTAAAAATATTTTAAAGTGCCATGAAGCTTACAGTTTGCCCACTTACCTCTTATCTTCAAATTTGACCGGGGCCAATTCGCATCTACGGCTACAAACTATTTACTGCATCCTTAAGAGCTGAGAGTGATTTTCATATAAGCCATTAACTCATCTCTGTTCAATTTTAGAACCTTTTCTGAGCAAAATGAGACCAAAACCAAGCCAGTATCATCATCCTGGCAGGTTTAAAGAGCAAATGACTATCACCACTCACTTTCCAAAACTGACCAATTTTGCCTCCATTTACAGTCAAGTACATTTATACAGTGCTTCTAAGAAATGCAACAAAACAGACATTGGAACCAGAAGACCTGACAATCATATACCATAAAGAAGCTCCTAGAAGATGAACAATGAAAAATATGCTGTTACAAGCACTTATTTTTGTAAAAATATGTCAGGCACGGCACATTTTATCAGTCAAACAGGCAAAACTGGCCATAATTCACTTTAATCACTCACCTACCAAGCTGTCATCATGTTTCAGTTGCTCATATGAACCACCTGCATACCTTCCTGCCAATCAACTGCCACTTTTCAACCATTACACACATCACACTTTATGTTTATGCTTGCTCTTATGTCACCAGAATGATGATTGAATTATAAAATGGCCATGAAAAATTGCAAATGATGAAATTCTTACCTCTGGCTGCAGAAAGGAATAAACAACTTAAGTGACATGACAGACTACAGCTTAAGGCCAAATCCTGCCTATCTGGGCTAAAATACCTGCTAAACTAATAACAGTGTTCATGGCAAGCCCTACATAGTTCTAGAACGTGATTTTCATTAGTCGACCAGAATTTATGTCTCGGTTCGCAATGCTCGGACTGTGGAAATTTGCTTGCCGAGCTTAATTGTTCTTAATTATTTTTTATCGGCTTGATTTTCTAGCAAATATTATGCCAAATGCTCTTTCGTAATCATTTGAGACATGTTCATGATGTATTTGATGGACTTTCTATGAAAATATACATTTCTGACATTTCGCGACTGGTTTTTATGGCTCGGTGCAGCATTTTTTTCTCAAAAACTGTAATTACCTCCCTTTATTTTTAACCATCAGCTTGTCAGCAAGAATTTAACAGCTTAAAATTATGTCATTTTGCAAATATGGCAGTCCAACACAGCATTCTAGACCAAAATTATGACATAATGAACACTTACAAATTTCAGCGAAATCCTTAAGGTGGCAGAAAAGGGTTATTCTGAGATATGGCAAACCAGAGAATCACAGCCGACACGACAAGTCCACTTGCTCCCTACTAGCACATACCTGAAACAGAAAGGGCACATAACTGACATCACAATGAATTACAGTTTATGAAAACAAAGCAAAATTATATTCAAAACACATCAGTTGATTTTTAAGCACCATTAACTTTCAAATTCTGGTCGTGAAAACTAGTCGGCCGACGAGGCAAAATTTCAAACATTCATCAGTTCACAGCTTTCTTATTGCCAATGACCAAAATAAATGCTTGCCACTCACACATGGTAAAATCCCTACTGATTCATTAAATCATACTCAAAATATACCATAACCACCTCGATTTTTCACTACTCACACTTGTTTGTATGCCCCTTGAGAATTGCAAGTTAAACTGAAGGCAGAGCCAGAAATGTATTAGTTTCGCATTTCCAAGCACCTGCCTCACACTGAAAGTGTCAAGGTCAAAAAGAGCATGTCAGACAATTTTTGGGGATCCTAGCTACAGATGTGAAACTGCAAATATAGCATCTAAAAATATTTTAAAGTGCCATGAAGCTTACAGTTTGCCCACTTACCTCTTATCTTCAAATTATCTTCTACGGCTACAAACTATTTACTGCATCCTATGAGCTAATCGACTGGAACCCTGTATAGCTTCGCGCACCTTGTTTGCTAAGGAACCAGTGAAGTAAACAAACAGGGTGCATAGAATCACCGAAAACGACCAAAAAACACCGAATAAGACCGAAAAGACCGAAAAAGGGACCGAAAACCACTTTATAAATCAAATTAAACATATAATTTATGTACAAATGTAAATTATAATTGTTGAAATGAATGATTTTTTAAGATTTTATGAAAATTAGACCGAATAAGGCCAAATCAGGGACCGAAAACAATATAAGTCGACCGAAAACCACTTCTTGATGTATAATTAAGAAATAAATTCCAAATTTAAATCATTTAAATTCATGATTTTAAAAGGATCTTATGAAAATAAATGGTAAAATGCCGATCATTACGACCAAATAAGACCAAAAGATGGACCGAAAACAACTTCTTAATCAAAAGTCAATGACCAGAACAGGGACCGAAAACCACTATTTGCCGACCGAAAGGCACTTCTTAAACAAAACTCAATGTATAATTTATATATAAATCCCAAACTAATCATTAAAATGAATTATTTTATAAGAATGTTTTGAAATTAATTGGTTAAATACCGATCATTACGACCGAATAAGACCAAAAAAGGGACCGAAAACAACTTGTTAATCAAAAGTCAATGACCAGAACAGGGACCGAAAACCACTATTTGCCGACCGAAAGGCACTTCTTAAACAAAACTCAATTTATAATTAAGATATAAATCCCAAACTAATCATAAAAATGAATTATTTTATAAGAATGTTTTGAAATTAAATGGTTAAATACCGATCATTAAGACCGAATAAGACCAAAAGAGGGACCGAAAACAACTTCTTAATCAAAAGTCAATGACCAGAACAGGGACCGAAAACCACTTTATAAATCAAATTAAACATACAATTTATGTACAAATGTAAAGAGTTTATGAAAATTAAATGAGACAATTATGAATAAAATTGAATTTTAATCACATCTATATGGAAAAAAGTGAATGTAAATGAAATACAAAATAGTCCCTCCTGCTTTCACACACGGGGCTTGGGACCCGACGATGGTGCATTTGCCTATTTTGTTTAATTTTAATTACATTGATATAATGGAAACATCAAAAAATAGTATTATTAAAAAATCTTTGCATTAATATTCCCATTTCAGGCATGACTGCAATAAAATATGCATATGTTACAAAAATGCACAAAAATGTATTAACCAGCCATTTGTCTTAAACATCCACTTTTTGTCACCCCCTTAGATGGCTTCTTAAGACAGGTTTGGCTGTTATTATTATTAATAAATTAAAAATAAGCTGTGACAAACTATAATAATAATTCATTATCATTTTCTATTTCAAATCAGAAGATCTTCCGGAGAAAAAAAAACAGCAAGATTTATTATTAAAAATAAGCTGTGACAAACTATAATAATAATTCATTATCATTTTCTATTTCAGATCAAATAAATGCCATTTTGTCAACATAATAAAATTATAAAATCAAGATAAAACAAATAAAGAATTTCAATGCTGTTTATTAAGGTTAAGTATGCGACAATTAAATGACACGCTTACCGATAAGGACCACTAATCCCCAATAAACAGTAACTAGGTGACAATAAACAGCTTATCATTAAATAGCGACTGGTGACGGCACTCGTACGGAAGAGTATACTGACCCCCCTTATATCTTGTGTAAAGAAATGAGAAAATTATGGAGTTATATACTACAAACATTAATAAAATCGAGAAAGTTATATTATACGCAAAACGTATCTGTGATGTTATTATAATTTAAAATATTTTGAAAAATGACGGTTTTTTGTTTTATGTCAAGATAAAAAATTATATATAATAATAGGCAAAATCAATAAAATTATTCTGTCTAATTTACAGCATATCAAAATTGTTAAACATATATATTAATAATATATAATTATATGCTATCATCTGCCATAAAAGGTTAGGGTGTTCCGTTGAGGCCATAATTATTCCGCCCTGTCGACCTCTAGGGGCGGGGGGGGACCATAAAAACGCGACAACACGAATCGAGACCGCGAAAACACGATGCGTTATCGCAAAAACACGATAAGAGGTAACGAAAGTACGATGCTGGTAGGTACTCGCATGCTACTTTCGCGACCTCGCATAGTTGTTTTTGTGATCTCGCCACCGTGTTTTCTGAGGACAGCGAGACCTTGAAACGCAAAAGCACGACGAGAGATCGCCTAAATAAGACGCGAGGGCGCGATATCAAAATCGCGCCCTTGCATCGTACTTTCGCGATATCGCGTCGTTGTTTCACGATCTTGCATCGTAATTTCGTGGTCTCGCTCTCCTGAAGGTCAGCGAACCGTAAACCTATTGCTTTTCCATGTTTGATTTATCGGAATTCTTGTGATTTTTTTATTCATCACTCTTAAGGCACTTTAAGGCACGGTCTTCTGATCGAGTTAATTAAGACACACAGGCCATGCCAACGTGACAGTTTGCTTCTGCCTTATATTTCAAATTGATGGGTTTTTTACCCCTGCCTGTTGTCTAATTGACTTGTGTCTAACCTGTTAATTTGCAATATGTTATATTTTCAATATGTTTTGTTTTAAGAAAGATTTTTACATTTCTTAGCTATATTGACCAACATAGCTTTAGTTTATATCTAGTGTAGATCCCTAACTTTCTACTATTTGTCACGTTTGTGTTAGCTGATAAGAAGGCAAGATCACAAAACCGCGAAAACACGCTGAGAGATCGCGAAACAACTATACGAGATTGCGAATGCACGATGCAATGGCGCGAAATAACATAACATCTCGTATCGTACGTTCGCGATTTCGCATCGTGTTTTCGCGTTTGCATGGTCTCGCTATGCCGAGGCTGAGACCACGAAAACTCGAAAACAAGATGCGAGAACGCGAAACAATGATGCGAGGTCGCGAAAGTACGACGCTAAAGCGCGATATTAATTTTTGCATCATCGCTTCGTATTTTTTCAACTTCACTTCGTTGTTATTTTTGCGCGATATTTTTTGCATCATCGTTTCGCAATCTCGCATCGTTGTTTCACGAATTCGCATCGTGTTTTCGGGTCTTCGTGGTGTCGCTCAAGAAGTCGAAATGGCGAAACAACGATGGTACCGTAGGAACACCGTAGTAAGTTAATATACATGTATGAGGAGGAATTTGTAATTTTCTATTTCTCTCAAATTATATATTATAGTTATCATATAAGTCGTGTTCCAATTGTAGTTATATTATATTTATTATATAGCAAGCTGTTGGTTACTATGACATATATATTTCGCAGAATATTATTTCGATTTTTAAGTATGAAATTGTATTTCAGTTAAAATAAACACAGGCTTTCTGATCAGATACCTTTTATTACAGCAATAAAAACAAGGAGATAAATATAAAATAAATGTATACGTGTAATAAAAATATACAAATATATAGTGATATTATGTATATTCCTTACAATTTTGCCCTTATAAAAGATGTAAGGGGGGTCAGTATACTCTTCCGTATGCTTTGATTGATTTACCAGATCAATAGCTTTTGGTTTGTTAAATCACATTTATGATATTATTCAAGTTTTTATAGCCTTGAATTTAAGTTTATTTTAAGCTCATTGGTAACTGTTTTCTCAATATCGTGAAATTGTTTCAGGCGTACATGTATCTCGGAACAATGAATTAGGCTGATAGAAAACATACAACGCTGGTACAAATGTTTTTGAATTCGAATTATAAAAAATTCGGAAAATATATTTCGGCTTAATCGACTGCTGTATTTACCTGTATCAAATAAAATTAAGTTTTCTTCGTCTTCAGTTATTTTTTACCAGTTCTCATCTAACATAGTACATGTATTTATATTCACGATTATCTAGGAGTGTATTCTGTGTAAATGGAAATCAACAAATTTAATGTCAGTTAAGTACCAAGAGGAGTTGTCAGCGAATGAAAAAAATATACTATGTAAAACAACAACCGCGATACAAAACGAATTGCGCACGACACTTTATTATCAGGTTGAGCTGTAAAATAGCAGACAGTATTGCGACTTTATCTCGTAACTAGAGCTTGCCGACACTTTTTTATATAACCAGTTTATGAGCTGTTAAATCGATGTGCAGATTTAAAACTCTTCTTGAGAGTTTATGAAGGTTTATGGGGAAATATATTCTTTAAAGAACCTAGAAGCTCGATTTGTTTCTTTTATCCCTGTCATCATGTTCTAGATAATTTGACTCCAGGGACACTGGTATCGGTTAGAGCATCAAGTTATCGCCCATTTTGCTTTGCAATTCTATAAGCTTCTTATTGTCGGTCATCCTGATGACCGACATATTATAATGGACCAAACTTGAGCTTTCTACCTGAACACCGGTTAACAGCGATGTAAAGCAAAGTTCACGGACTAGACGGAACGAATAGTTTAGAAAAGTAGACTCTTACTAAGTCGTTATTTATGGATAGACTCTTACTCAGTCATTATCTATGAAAACCTAGAGGCCTCTTATTGGATGTTAAACGACATCATATATGGAGTCTGTACCTATTCTTAAATCCTCTCTCCAGCTTCTGATCAGCTAGGCTTATTACTCATAAAGATATTTCCCACGAAGAACAATAAACATATACATGGATTTTGTCTAGTAAATGTATACTGTGTATGATAAACAAAAGATGTACAGCTTATGACTCTATTAGCAACTACAATGTGTAGAGAGCACTGAACAGAGATTAGCTAATTATTTTGCTTTATTTTCTTATCTACGAACTTCTGCAGCATTTTGTGAAACTCGGGGATAGGGGTATCACGGAGAACGTTTTTCATTTTTTAGCTAGCTCGATATGGATTACATTCGTCATTATTTTGATAAGTTTGCTAAACTGTTATCTTGATTTTGCCACTCAACTGGTTATTAAAGTTTTATAAGGTTTTGAATGTAAAAAATATCATTCGAACATCAGAACACACATTTTTGCAGGAATCTTTAATCGGGTCATGGACCTGACAATAATAGACAATACAAGTTTTAGCTTTCCAAAGTTTTAATTTGGTTTTGAATCTACAAAATAATCTTTGGAACATGCGAAAACACATATTTTGCGGAAGTTTCAAATCGAGTCATGAAACTGTCAATAATAGACAAAACAAAATTATGCTTTCCAAAAAGCTAGTCGGTCATTAGCATAACCTTTTAACAAACAAAAACGGCGCTGAAGTGCATACTTTAGGCAAATTTGAAATTAACGCGTTTGGTTGTTATTGGAAGTCAAAAGACATTCTAAGTAAATACCAACATTCTAACGAAATTGTTCTAGATCAGAAAGAGCAATGTTATACCAGTGAGTCTCGGCCAGACTGTGTTAACAATTTTTTCTCCCACTCTGTGACAGTGAAAAACTTTGGTTTTTTTTAAACATATTCTGAAGCTTTTGGTATATATTTACAGCTTGATTATCGTTGCTTTCTAACACTTTGTGACAAAAAATAGTGTTTAATAAACTTTTCAATTTCGGTTTACCTTCGGGTGAATTATTTTGTTTGCAAACAGGGTTAGTTTTATCACCGGCTTAAATACATCTCCTTCGAAAGAAGGAATACCTATAAATAAACTTACATTTTGTATGACATCCAATAAATATTAAGCGCTTTTATTTCAAGTGGCTTAAAGTTTAAACTTTTGTGCCGTCTTCTTAAAAGGTTGTGCTAATGACCGACTAGCTTTTTGGAAAGCTAAAACTTGTGTTATATATGTTTGAGGGCTATTGCATGCAAGCCTGTTGAGCTGATGGGTGAGTCGGAGTTGTTTTACCAAAACAACTTATACTTGTTTGTTGATATTAGAACCTGTTGGGGCAAGTGTTAGGTTGGTGCACCCTAGAAACAGTGGCAATTTGTTTTGCCACTTACCGTTTCAAGGCGGCAGTTACCCCAAGGGTTCTCTATGTCGTTAATTGTTTGTGGCGTCAAATTTGAATTGACATACTTATAACAACATGCTAACTTTCCCTCTCTTCATTTTCACTGCGTGGATAGGCTGCGTTTTGTGAGTGTGGCGATTCCTGATATGCATATTTCACTTTTTTCTTAAATTGTGTATGATCAGCATAACTCAGTTTTATCCTTTTGGCAATTTTTCTTAACACTGAATTAAAATTATCATTTTCTTCCTCAGTAAAATGTCGACTCGATAATAAGACTTTCTACGCGGGGCTGTCGGAATGTAACAATAGTATTTGCAGGCATAAAATACCGAAGTCATCACTTTAAACATATAAAACAGAGATTATCCGAAGTTGATAATAGATGTCTTGTCTCTTTGCAAATGGGTAAATAGTACCAACGCGCCATCTAGGAATCACTGTTTTGATCGACGGAATAAACGTTGTTACGACATAAAACAATCATACCATCTATTCGCGTGTTTGTGTAGCTGATTGTAAGGGGTTTTTGGGTCTTACTATTTTTCTTTACTGTTCTAACTTTTCTTAGCGTATGTAAATTAAACATATATTAAGAACATTGGTTTGTGCAAAGTGATGGAACTGCATTTTGCCGTTTGAGAGATTTTTATATTTTTCTTTTTTTGTCTATGGCAAAGCAATGGCGAAAGGTGCAATACCTTAAAGGTTATACTTTAAATTACCCCCCCCCCCCCCCCCCCCCCCCCCCCTATGGACTTGACAACGTTGACTTTTCGGATCTCGTATCGATTTGAACAAAATACAGTACTGGATGAAATGCAGAGGTGGAATTTGCAATGGCGTCGTCACAAAAAAAATCATGTGACACGTAAACTTAAAATACTACACTATTTAATCACACGTTTTGAATCGATGTCCACATGTAAATATATTAATTTCTTTTTATTGATATACGAGGGATGATCCAAAATAACGTAGACTTTTGTTATATTTTTTATATTATTCAAAATACCACAAATAAAATTACATAAGCTTAAATCGGAATATGTCAAGCATATTTTTACAAAATATCAGCAAAATATAACATTGGGTAAAAAAACTATGAACAATTAAAATCATTCACTAAGCACTAACCGGCGCACGTCAAATTAGATCTCTCAACGTCAACGACGTTCATTCACTGGCGCAGCGTTAGCGAAGCGGCGTATATTCAAATATTTTTAATAGACCCACGTAATTGGAATGCAATGCCGGGGAACCCATTGACCGAACATTACTGTGTTTTATTGCTTGTCAAAGCCTCGCAAGTGGTTATGAGGCGATCAAGAAATTGGTCTCTTATCGCTCGTACTGCCGAAGAAACGACCGGGAATGCAATACCCACTGTATTGCGGTTCTTTAGCCACGGGCGTTTACCTGTAAAAAATAATTCATCACAAATTTGTATTTGTTATAATATAAAAAGTCTTTGGATTATGGACACTGTCTCTGTCGTTGTTTACTCAAGTGTTATTAAAATAAATAGCTTATTTTCTTAATTGATAATTTATCACTTCTTAATGATTCAAATACTAAACAAAAACATTTTTTTGAAAAACAAATTTGTTAATTATTATTAACATATCTTTAAATATGTAATTTGTTCGGCAATATCCGTTGCACGCTACCTAATCCAGTGAAGAATATCTCGAAAAGCGCCACAATAGTTAAACTTTTGTCCGCTTCAATTGCCTCTTGGCTTGACGTCGCTGCCGTAACGCCGATATTTTTGTATTTTTCCCCTTACCCAATGCCTATGTAATGGCTCTCCTGACCGTAAAAACCCACTGATACCACTTAAAAGCGACAGCTCGGCTTACGGAAGTTTTCGTTTGCGTGTGTTAAATTATTTTAGGTTTTCAGGAGGTGATTTTCAAAGATCATGGCGGAATGACATCATTCGTATACCGCGCTTTGACATTGGGAAGTTTGGCTCTTTTACCAGTAGTAGTTTCGTTTATATTAACAGGTATTTGCTTTATAAAGCACACTGGCAATGGCGTGCGCCGCGTGCGTGTTACCATGGTTATTCAAATATGCGCCGCGCTTTTGAAATCTATCAAACATATATTAAATATTTTAGCTCAGTTTGTAACGTTTGTGTTCTGGTTGAATTTAGTATATAATTTATTATGAACGTGTTTCAAATAAAGATGCAATAACAAAAGTCTACGTTATTTTGGATCATCCCTCGTATTAGGCGTCAATAGTAAACATTTTGGGATGTTTATTTGTTACATTTTATATATGTATACATTTTACCCGAAAAGAAGTCAGTTGAAAACTGACGAAAACGTTCGGGTTAATTAGACAGATTAGCATTGTTAAAATAAAATACTGTTATCATATTCTATAATAAGCTTTTTTGTTCGTGTTTCCTTACGGGATTCTAGGGTTTTTAAAAGAATTTTAGAATCAATATTGAACCAAACAACGTCAAAGTAGTCAAGAAGATAAAGCCATGAAAGAGCATATTACATGTAATATGTATTGCGAAAACCACCAGCTTCAATCTGTTTAGTCCATATTAAAGATGACTTACTTTATCACAGCCTTAAAAAGCATCCAACTTATCTTGACGATTTGTTTAATATCGAATATAATCGTTTTTTAACTATTGTCAATACATGTAAAATTCTTACTAATTAACTCTATCCTTATACCACAATAACCTCGGGTAAGCTAACGTTTTTTCCTTGATCAAAGTCATGAAAATGGATACTAATCTCTTAAATTTATAACAGAGATTATTTTCATTTTAATGGTGTATTTTCCATGGTTATTATTATGATGTCCAGCTTGTAATATTTTACGGGGGCTTTTTATTTCACAAGAAGTTTGCATGTGTAAGGCTTTAAAAACTTTATAAATATAATGAACTCAGTCATTGTATTACAGCTAGAGAGTATTGGAACTATAAATTAAGTAACACATTTTGTAATTTTACACTTTTACACAGTCATTTAGTCCACAAATACAACTGCATTGAAAACGCTTCCGCCGGCATTTCCAATGATGTGTTTTGTTCGAAGGTGACATGAATTTTAGAATTCATGAACAAATTGAAAAAGAACTAAATAAGCTTCCCATCGTAACCTTTACTGACTGAACTCTAGATGTTCGGTCTTGACAGATAATCGCGTACTTATTCGCTTGTCGAGTAGATGGGTGGCGTAGTTCAATGTGAAGATGTTTCTTTTTGAGAAGCTGGCGGTAGAATGTGATGTTGTCGCAGCCTGTAAGCTGTATTAAAACCCCAGTGACAAATATGCTTTTCCACTGACCGTTCTAAGGCGGTTACGAAAAAATATGTTGTTATTATTTGTGACGTATTTTCCTTAAACAATTATATGCCACATCTCTCATAAATTAAAAAGTATAATTTTATTAAACTTTTAAATTGTTAAAAAGTGAATGTGGACAATTAACACGGTCCGATCGCTCTCCACAATGGCATATTGTATCTTAACAAGCTTTAGCATTACTTTGCCTCTGTGGCGCGCATCTGTGGCGAATAATGGCTGATATAAAACCGTGTATATTACGTTGTAGCGACGATTGAATCTTGACATTGTTGATATATGAAGTTGTCCCTGTGTCTGTTGGCAAGTTGGGTGTAGAATGTAGTTGAACGAACAAGAGAATGATGCAGAAATAGGTACTGTTGCTACAAAATATTTAATAATTTCCAGTTACTTTTGTTTAAACAATTGTAATATCGTATTTTGATTGAAGTACTTACGTATGTATCAGAGAGAAAACAACAAATAAACAAGTATAAAACTTCTAGAAAACATTAAGTTTTATAGCTTACTGCCTATTTCGTTATTAAGAATATAAATTGTTTACGAACAAAACTTAATATTTTTCAACTGATGCTTAACAGATCACAAAACCCGATTACACGTATATTGATCCGTTTACTATAAAATGCCTACCCTTTAAGCTTATTTGACATAATACGCCGCCAAAAGCTATTACAGCTTTTAACTTGCATTCGTTTAACGGCAAGTTGACGGATATGCAAAAACTTACAACATTCTGTACCATCTTCACTCGTTGCTCACGCAGATGGCTTACACAAGCAAAAATGTTAATACATCCTTCAGCCTCGCCTTCTTTAGTCAATATATCCAAAGCGATGAACGTTCCGGTACGTCCAACACCGGAGCTAAACAGCAAGATTTAATATAAACCATATTTCAAGTAAAAGGTCTCTGTAACAAGCACTATAAATAAGAATCCTAGCAGAAATATACACGTATGTGGTGTTATTAGACATTCGTTTGTGGTGTCGATTTCAAATTAGCTCACAAAAATCTGTCAAATCGTGCAATATAAATATGATTTCAATATTTTATAACAAAGTCATTCATATCAAAAAACTTTTATTATCGTAATTGCAGATACGAAAATACCGTTTTATTATACTTATTTCTACAGTGCAAAACACATACTATCAATGATATAGTTTACATAAGAACAAAACAGCTTTGTGGTTGCTTTTTACGCCGCCTTAATACAGGTGCGGTCAAAGAAATGGATCAATATTTAACATCATTTTATAGCTTGCTCGTCCTATACCTTTTTCTGAGAGTATTTGTCATAGTGCACTAAAATTAAATGTAATTATTTTGTAACAACTCACCTACAGTGGACCAGTGTTGGTCCATCTAAACCAGTTTTAACATCATTAACCTTTTGACGGAAATCTACGAAGTTTGTTACATCTTCATTTTCCCACTTGTTTGGCCAAGCAATAAACTGCAGTTGAGTTACAATTCTTCTTTCATCCCTCTGAATTCAATAAAATACGATTAGTGCATGTATCATTAATGCTTTAAAGGGATGAGTAAAGGTATGAAATGTATTGCTTGTCGTTCACGAAGTTGTACATTTTAATACCTCACGTGATTACGAATTATAGAAAAAAATCCAAATGTTGCGACTCAACGATAATATACGGTGCAATTTATGTCAAGTTTTTGGGTATATTTATTTCTGTTTGCTGATGCTTTGACATGTTGATTGCCTTACAGTTATTTGTTTCTAAAAATCGCGACTGAACAAAATGTTACTAGTATACGACTACGTATCTCCCAAGCACATTAATTCAATATGTTTGAGCCATTTCCGAAGTCTTTCAAGTATATACTAAAATATAAACCCTTCGTACAGATGAATGACCCTCCTTCAAAATTAAATTAAAAACGCATATAACCAATGTGGATTTTGAATTAAACAATAAATGCAAAGTTCAAGTTTTGAAGATCCCACATTGAGCAAAATGTGTTCTCATATCCAAATATATAAGACCCGGATTACGAAAAACTATGTACTTTCAAACAAAAACTTTTGGCTGATGTTTTGAAGAAGAATTTTTTGCAACTTAAAAGGAGATTACTTCGTAACTAATCTACAGAAATTAAGTCCCTGCGATACACATACGCGTTGTGTCTGTCGAAGGTAGGATATTAAGACATACCATAGGAAAACCCAGATCTTACCAACAACACCTCAAATGTTCTTTCTACATAATGGGGGAAACTAATCTCATTTAGAGAAGAAACTGTGATTTGATCGAAAAGGTCGGTATAGTCACTTCCTGGCCAATACTGGTCGCACTTGTTTACCTAAAAGGAATACGATGTTATATCAATAGAGTTTAGAATTGTTTAAAAGTGTGCAGATGGCATTTTAAATTAATTAAATATTTTACCAACTTGATTGTTTGGCTGCCGTGAGTTAAGCTGAAATTAAATACGGTCCTACATTTACACCCACAAAAGAATCGGTATTGGTTATTGATTAATAAAAAACGTGTGTCTATTTTCAAATTCTTAAATGAAAGGTGAATGTAGAAAGCAACTCCATCTGCACCCAAAAAGCATCAGATTTGGATATGAAAGAGCAAACTTTCCACGTAAGGTTCATTTTATTTGATTCTAAACACAATACCTCAGTTTACTAACAAATATAAGGTTTTATGTTACCTGGCGTTCATGAGGTTTGGATAGCATCACAATTATGCCACATTTTTTTTGCCATACCATTCTCCAGAATGTTGAAATCTCACCCATATACTTTACAGACGGTCCTAGTGTCAACATATGAATAAATTCAAATCTCGGATTTAGCTTCATTATATCATCTTTTGATACATATAAAATAATTTCTAAACATTATTTTTCATTATTTTTAAAATAAATTCTAAACAATTTTAATCTTCTTGACTTAAGTTGAACATACGCTTTATTAACTGATTTTGTGAATTTGTATTCTGTGGGTGTCAGTATTCTAAATGATTTTGAGCAGCAGTTGTCTGTCATTTTGAATGAAGTTTTACTAATGAATCATTTAGTATTCTTTGCATGGTTTAGTAAAAGTTTTAGCCCCAAAAATCAAGCCAGTAATGCCCTAGTGCGAAGGTGTATACTTAGCAAAGTTGTTAAGTACTGAATTACTGTACGAAATAGATATAAGTGAACCAAAAGTTACTTATTAGAACCTTGGGTGATTGTATGTTACCGTCGGTTGACTTGAATTTACAGTATACTTTTAGTAATGGATTAAAGCAATGACTCATCTTTGAAATATAAAAAAAGAACATTTAAAGCCATAGAACACGAAAAAAATATACACATGTTCACGCCGCATAGCTCCGGTTTGAGAGCTACTCTACATCTACACAAATAGATAACCATGCTCCAAGGAAATCTAATAACCTAGCAAGTAATTATTTAGAAGTTAAACTAAAATAAATGTCTAGCATATAACGATGCATTTGAAGATGCTGAACAGACACATTAACTTTTGTGGTTAACAGATCGAAGAAAAGCAAGCAAAAGACTTGAAACTTAACCACTGAACAAACTTAGATCAAAAACAAGTAAAAACAAACAGACAAATAGTCGAGATACTAAAAGAGGCATTCGATATTTTTCAAAACTTATAGTTTATGCCGAAATGATAAAGAAGAAACATAATAGTTTGTTAATACCTAAGGATGCAATATAGGCTCTTCTTTTCTTGTATCCCTGAAAATAAATTTAAAGTCGCAATTTTTCTGATGTTAGATGGGGTACCCATAGTTACAAACAAGTACCTAATCTGCATCCCTGTATGTATTAATTGTGTCAGTGTACTGAACTGTTTACACTGCCACGAAGCAGATTTAATAATATGTTATTTCTTGCTATCGAACATCAAGATGACATTCTTACAGCCTTCCCGAGGCATTTTGACGTTTTTTGTAATAAAGATGACAAATTTTCCATCTCTGATTAAGAAAATAGACCATAACGAACATCAGCTTAACAAAGCCAGCATATAAGAAAAAGCAACCAAACTTAATTGTTAGATTATAAGAGTTCATGAATGTTTCTTTTATGACTTTTATTGTGATCTTGCTTATTCAATTTCAGCTGCCCTTGTGTCGTTAGGTTATAAAGTACTTATCTTCGCCGCTTGACAAAGCAGTAATTAGTTCTTAAGTTGATTATGTTTGCGTGCATTTGCATGCAACATGTGGAGAGGCTGTGTGTACTGTGCTGGATGTTGACCTTCCTGATATGCGTATTCATTTCAAATAATGTTTTAAGCTTCCAACTTTGACGTATTAACTGAAAAGTGATGTGAGCATTCGAATAAAGATACGTACCCTTAGATCAAATCTGCCGGTTAAATAATTACAATTACAGTAATAAATAAACACATTCATTGTTCATAGAATGTGCTAACTTTTGGTACTAGGGTTTTGTATCTTTTTAATACCACATAGGTCGGTACAATGTGGTATTTGATATTTCATATTTTATATTTCGTGTGCTACATAGTTCACGAGTACTGGAGCTTAAAAAAGACTCAAATTTAAAGAAATAATACAATTATTTTTCGCTGTCAATAAGTTAATTAATTATGATACATTACTATTGATATACCTTTACGTTACAACTGACATTACAATTGAATGTTTTCTCAGTACTCACGTCAATATAACTTGCGTTTATGTAGTCGGATGTACTGCCTTTGAGAACGACCCGTGTTTCATCATCTGTAATTAGAAACATAACAACACTGATTTTGTTTGTGTATTTGTGTTCTAAATTCGGGGTAAGGGAGCTATTTTATAAATTTTTGTACATAAACAGGCAATAACTGCGATAATTTGATTCAGCATATGTGTAGATCCTACTGTTACAAAATAGCAATATTTAAAAAGCCATTTGTAATGCCATATCACATGTATGTAAAATATACTAACAGCATCCTTAGATTAACTTCTTTTAAAGGCCGGTTACTGATAAGTCGCTAATTAGTATAACGTTACAAGTGTCATCAAGACATTTGAAATTGATAATCTCGACAACGTGTTCAAATGAAGAAATTTGATCGTAAGTTTAATGTTTGTACTACTCATTGTGTCTTGTAAACAGTTCTCGTCGCAAAAATCTTCAATAATTTAAAAACAACGAATTATGACACGTACATGCATATATTTCTTTGTATCTGTTCTTCATCAAGTTCTCTCGTTTTACTGATTCTTTTGCAGTTTTCAGAAAACCACTTGGCAGTTCCTGAAATGTAGATATATAGCGCATAGAATACTAATTTGTTTGTTTTGTTGTTGTTTGTTTGTTGTTTTTTTTTTTGCTGTTGTTGTTGTTGGTTTAACTTAAACGTCATTTAAAAAATGTAATTATCTCGACAATTAACTGAATATTGATTTAATAATTGCTTATGAACTTTCTGCCTTACTCATGTAAAATAATTCACAGTGGCACGGTGTGCGGTTCGTGCACAGAACATGAAGACATCTGTGCACCAACCTAAAATATTAATTAGATGCTTGAGATTTGATACTGGTCTTTAATCATGGTTTTATTATCCTTGAGCCCGAGATTAAACGCCGGGGTTATTGGCCACTGAGTGTTCTACAGATATAACCCCCAATGTTCCATGTTGCGTTAATTGTGTCTGGTGTTTTTTTTAATTAATCACTTTATAAACCTCTCTCTCTCTCTCTCTCTGATTTTGCAAGTTTTGGTTATCCTTTTCTGTAAGTAATGTTTCACTTACCAATCTGATATCAGAAAAATGGAAAAGCGATGCTCACAATATCACATATACATTTTTTCTAATAAATATCTCTCATCATTCAGTTGTTAGTTAAAACAAATACCTGAAATTCTTCATTGAAATCTCTGTGTGTCTTATTCGCAACATAATCTGCAAGATCACGAATTTGTATCGTCTTTTTTCTAATGTTTAAATTTGGGTGCATTTCTTCAACATCTGTCTTTTGAAAGTAGGTAGGCTTAAAAATGAAGTTTTCACGATAAATATCTTAAAAGATTTAATTTTATAAATCTTCCAGTAAAAGAATCAATGCAAAAAATATTTTGACGGAAATCTAAACAAACAGATCTCGAGAAGCAAGTAACAACTACAAATAAGAGTATTCTGCAGAAATTGTGATTCTTTCCTCGAGTTGTTCACTTTATGTTTAAAAAAAAGATTGCAATAATTACAAGACCCGTATAACCTTGGATTGCGCAAAACTCAAAACAGAACTCTTCCGTTCGATGGTGTGAAAATAAGGTTGTTCAATGAGTGTTGAAATGTGTGTTTTCAAACTTATAATGATTTTCGAAGTGCATCATCATCTGATACAAAAAAACACAAACTAAACCTGAAATTATATACCAGGGAAGCATTTTGACAGGGGATCTTATAATCAAGATCATTCTTGTAAAGCATAATATAAAAAGAAATATTTAAAAGCAGAGTTGTGGGTACTCAGATATTTATTATATAATTATATAGTTACAAAATTATGTTCTAGTTTCGTTAAAACCGAATGAGAGCTTAAGTTCCATAACCTTTAACAGCTTATGTCACTTAGAAGCAACAAAAATTATATCCATTAACATAACAATAAGCGGCGATACTATTTTTGTTTTGTTTATACTTGCACTAACATGGAGATAATTGTCAATCTCCTCTAGATTGCTGTCCATATCCAGTATCATTTCTGAAAAATTATGAACATGTTTTGTGCGTCACATTGTGAAGCTTAAAGGGCTATTCTGTTATTGTTTGGTTCACTGTGATTTTGAACACTAACATCAATATCACTACGTAATTGATAAAGATTAAGAAAATCAACTGGCATGAATTTTACTCAGCCAGGGTTGTAGCTAGCCCTCCATTCATGTGAATTCAATATTGTGCTAGGCCAGTTAAGAGGCCAGACTGCGCCGAAATAAATTCTAAACAATGGTACAATCTGGTGCATTTCGTGCGTTGAATCATATGGATTAACTGATCATTTGCGTATAGGCAGCTTCGCGCCTGTCAGCAGCAGATCAGTCAGTTTTATAAATTTGTATATGTGATCAAATACAATATGTTTGTTTATCGTATATATGATAGCATTATTCCATACCCTTTTCTCATCCGTAATCCTTAAATATTTTAGAAAATTGAACAAAAAAAATCTAACACCCGAAAATTTTATAGCAAGTTCAGACGATGTGAATACAAAAATTAAAACTAGTTTGCTTATTTGCATTAATTAAAATGACGGCGAATGATCTCAGTAAAATACATATGTTATTTCAAGACACATTAAAACTGAAAAGATACGATATACCTTCCGAAGGATTTTTAAAACCCCACACATTGTTTACATCATTCCTGATTGTCAACGCTTTCCTGTGATTAGAATATAACATAAATTTACATCACATGGGATAATGCATCTTTTTAATTTGATCTTAACTTAACGAAGTTTTATTATAAAATGTAATAAAAACAAGTAAGTTCAGTTAATTGTTAGCCGAAACGGCGTCTTTATCTTAAAGCTTGAACTGGATTCTTATTTTTATGTTCGTTTATTCAAATTTATGTTATTTCAAAGAAGAACTGTTTTCGTGGATGTGTGTTATTTAAATACACAATGTACTATCTATAAGGCCCAAACAAATACGGCTGTAATGAAACTCGAACAAATATGGACACCAGCCTGAAATATGCAATTAGTCAATTTTAAAAATGAAGACTATTTTAATAAAACTAAAGAATACCACTAAAACTGACAGTATTTGCTTTGTTACGTTGCATCTATGCACAGTAGAACTAAGACTTGTTATTAAGAATGACTGTTGTAAGTAAACAAAAACGATTTACAACCTTTTCTTGAGCAATATGCAAACTATGAGAGCCAGAATGATACCAAAACCTGCAACGCCAGTTACCATTCCAACCAAAACAGGAATTGACGTAATTGTGGAAAGTTTGCTTCTTTCATCTGCATCAAAAATAGATACATTTATGCAACTTATCAATAACTTGTTAAGCTTAAACTGCAACCTTGCGTTGCCATTTTAATATTTATTCAAAGTTAAAGAAAAAACAAGTATAATATGGTATATGTTTACAGTATTGTGGTAATGTTTCATGTTTCCATATACCGTTTTGCATACACATGTATTGTTATCATTCTATAAGTATAAATCAAATATAATTAAGCTAGCCTTAAGGCCCTGTCACACTATAGCGCGTTTCCACTGCGTTGCAACGGCGTTGTTTAATTTTCCAGAACGCCGTGAGATCTCAAGAAAAATATGATATTTTTCGTCGAGCCCTTTCCTTTACAGTGTGCGGGTTGCACTTAGTTAGTTGAAGTAACTAACAGGATCCTCATATCGCAGCTCAGGCATGAGTCGGTGATAGTGGCCTTGCTGCAACTTTCTGCTTTCGTCCAGCCACGATTGAACCAAAACTCTTATTATGCCCTTGAGCCCTCATCCATCGTCATGTAAGAATAACAGGCATAAGGTCTGCATCTTAATTTATGTTTCTGATTGACTGGATGTAGGCCAGCGGTAGGCCGATATCAGTCATAGTGTAATGAGTTTGTTTGTATATCTTGTACAGTTTTACCATTTCGCTTGTGTATGTCATGCCAACGCCATTGGACGCGGAAGAAGCGCATGAGGAGCGCAATGATCGCCATGATAACGCTGTAGACGCGCATTGGGAGCGCAGTGATCGCCGTGACATCTCCGTACAATCGTTGCAAGAGCGCATTAAAAAATTAACACTCCGTATAAGCGTCGTAGACGCGCTATTAAGCGCAGTAGAGTCAGACAATGCATTGCAATCTCCACGCAAGCGCCACCGTTTACCATGGGGTTCGCACTGTGACCTTTATGCGTGCCCGCGGAGCTCGCGTGGCGTTGTAGGAGATCTTACTGCGCTGCTACGGCGACCTTACGGCGACCCCACCGCGCTCTTATTAGAACGCCAGTATTTGTATTATGCATGCTCAAAGTGAGCGCCATGGCAAGGCGTTCTATGCGATTCCACTGCGTCTACTGGCGATGCCACTGCGTTGCTGCGGCGATGCTTGCGAACGTTAAACGCTCACCTCGGCTTTCTTAGACGCCGTGGGATCGCCGTGAGAACGCGACCCTAGTGTGACAGGGGTTTAAATGAATAGCACACTTCCGATACTCAAACAATCATATTTAATAATATATAATTTATATAAATCCTTAAATCGTTTCAGTCTGCTGATCTGATCAACAGTAGTCTGAAAAAAAAACTTGTATTTATGATTCTGTAATGTGGCTGACTTTTAGAGTGATTATTTGGAAATATTTTCATTTGTTGACAGGTTGGCGGGTCCAAAAATTAATACTGGTAAAAAGACTAAATTTAAGGATTATTTTCACGTGTGTGTAATTCTAACTTCAGTGGCATTTCCTTACATGTTATCAATCCACCTGTTGTTTTATTTAATGACCAGTTTCAATCGTATTTGAAACTATATTTGAATCACGCGAAACAAATCTTATAATTTGAGATAAATATTGCAAACATGTAAAGGCCGTACAAATTCTGAAATGGTAATTGCAAACCTTTAATACAATTCAATCCACTGTAGCCATCTTTACAACCTTTCGAGCATTCGCCATTTTCTTTACGACATAAACTATGCATACATCCTTCGTTGCATTTCTGATCGCACATTTCTCCAAATCCATCTTTGCAGCTTTCACAAGTTCCATTTATGTTGCAGTTACAGTTTTGTGAACAAGAACATATGATCCCCATGTATCCGGCAATACATCCACGGGTACATGTTCCACTTTCTCGATCACACGAATTGTTAAGGCATTGACTGGAACAAATATGTTCACATTTGTTTCCCCAGTAACCATTTTCACATCCATCAGTACAGAAACCATCTACTGGATTACATGTTTCATTTAAACAGGTAAATGAACATCGATCACAATTCTTCCCGTATCGTTTATAAAAACAGACTATACAAATGTTACTAGCAATACGATTGCACCTTTTGCAGTTCGTGTCACAGGGTAAGTTACAGTCATTACCACTAAACCCATCTTTACACCCATCAAAACAGTAACCAGTGTTTTTCCGACAACGAGTGTTTGGTTTACAGTTTGAACACTCCTGCTGGCAGGTTTCACCTTTAAATCCGACATTACAGGCAAGGCAATCACTTGCAGACTCGCAAGCATCGCAGTTTTTTGGGCAGTCTAAACATAATCGCTTATCAGGAGGATATAACTCACAATTTATACAACCGTCTGATGTGTTATCGCACTGAGTGTTACTGCAGTTTGCAGAACATTGTGTGGAACAGGGTTGATTAAAATGTCCCTTTTTGCATGACGTACAAAACGTTTCAGAAGTACAAGAAGAACAACTATTGGGACATAACCGACAAATTTCGTTTTTGGAATAATACCCCGGTTCGCACCCTATGCATATCACATCTAGAGTGTAAGAAGAAACATCAGTTATAGCGCATAATAAAAAATCGTCAATATCTTATTTATAAAGTTAAGTTTTAAACTAAAAATTGTAGCAATATCAATCTTTTAACAAAACCTCGAATATAATTACATTCTCGCACGACGATGTTGAAACATGAAAGAACTATTAAAATGGTATGAAAACAGGCCTAAATTTATAAAGTTTGATGGATAATATATATAATTAAATTCAAGTTAATAATATGCGAACGATCAAGTCAGAGATAAGATGATTGATAGATCGAATTGGTGATGAGCCAATGCCAATAGAATGTTTGAGCTAATCACTTGCACATACCTACTGGAAGTTGTAGTATCAACAGCAAAATGACCAACCCATATATATGGCGTCTGCAAAATGAAATATTAATTAAATGTTCATCATGACAAATATAATAATGACAGTAAACAAAGAATATGTAATTTTGTCAATAATAATTTTTGTAAACTATGTGGAATTCTTGCAACTTCCAAACCAGATGCAAATGTATGCTCCGCCATAACGAAATTCAATGTAAAGCAAATGACTAGTAACATAAGTATTAATTTCTTGGCAACTTGTATATTTTTAATATTATGCGCAAGTGCTAGTAACGGCAACCTGTGCAAAGTGTGTATGCAGCTCATTTGGTGAAACAAAATGTTTCCAGATAACTCTACCTGGTTGGCAGTAATTCATAATGTTAAATGACTTTTTATAATGTTTACATTGACATTTCAAGACATCAGTTTAGCCTCCAAAAACTGTTTAAAGTCATTGATTGAAATTCTCATTAATTTGTAAAAACAGTTCTTTATTTATGTCTCTCCTAATCAGGCAGGCGGAAAAAAGTATGTTTTGCACTGTCCATCAAACGTCGCCTGACGACAGATTTTCATATAAATAACCGAGATGCTATGATTGCATTTTTTGAGATTGTGTTTTGAGAAAAACAAATGTCATAGGTCAATGTCCTAGGGTTCTTTTTTCAATACCCTTAGAACATTACAACATCAGAGTCGAGGATAATTTGACTCCTTAAGAAAAAATCCTATTGTTTTGGGATCATATGGTTAAAGGTCACTCTGGCCCTAAAATTTAAAAACCGATTTAGCTCACCATCCAAAGAACCCTTTGTTTCAGAGCATTTAATATTGAGTGTATATTTGAACCCGTTAAGAAAATTTCCCTTTAAGGGGTTATTAGTTGAAAAGGTCGAGTTTACTTAATAAATGCAAAAGTATGTTTTCACTTAATACTTCATGAACAATTTTACTAAGAATCTTTAATTTTCAAGATTATTGAAATCCTTGGGTAGGTGACCATTAGGTCTTTTGTAGTCACCTGGTTAAATGTGTGGGTCACAGGGGCTGTCAATGCATCATCAGTTCCCTCTCATTATTCCAAGAACTCTTTTTATAAAGTCTCCCAAATATACAACTGCTGTCTGCGTTTTGATGTTGCACTGATAATTGCAATTTTCTTCATCTATAACCTCGCCAACAACAACAAATCATCAACAGCATCTACTACTGCTGCAGCAGCAACTACTACTGCTACTACTGCTAATATCAATACTACTACTACTACTACTACTACTAATAATAATAATAATAATAATAATAATAATAATAATAATAATAATAATAATGATAAACCACTACTACTACCGCTACTAGTAGTAGTCCATAAATATGTACATTTTCTTATATTTAAATAAAGTGTCAATAAAACGACAATTTACCTATCACAATAAATTCGGTTTCCGTTTAAAACATTTAAATTTCTCATTATTGCGAATTCATCTACAAGTCCCGTATGATAGCTTCTTTTAAAACTTCACAATGTTAAGAAAAAGTCGAAACAATGCATTCGTCTGAAATCAGATTCAATATCAATAGAGTTCTATTATGCAGGACAATTGAAAAAGAAACGATGTATATGACACTTAAACATTGCCAAGTATAACAAGTATTTATAAATGATCCAGTGAGGGCAACAACCATAATAAATTGAGCACAGTTTCTTTGGTTACATTCACCGAAATGATCATTGTGTTCAAAAAGTAAAAGTATGTCCATAAGAGAATATCTTTTATAACAATAGTTTTCGGTTCAAATGTGCAGATTATACACTGACTTCAGATGCATTTTACAAATTCAGAAACCTCTTAAAAATGGTTCGATTTTTCTACCAATTACAATTAAGATTAATTTCCTACTATTTATTAATTTCATGATTAAAACTGAAACTTACAGACATTCACAAATGTGTCATCAAAAGTCATTGTTTTAAAACAGTGTATGTTAAACAATAACAAAATAGTTTTTTCACAATCTCCATAAATAAATTTCCCGTAATGTAATTATAAATGTTCTAAAGAGTGTTAGTCACCCGGATATTGATTGCTCATGTCCTTTGACGTTATTATTGCACTTTGCTCGCTCAAACTTTAACGTTGGCGGTAAGGCAGTTATTAGGCGTTGTTACCGTAGAAGGGATATGTTCGATTTCGGGCACTAGCTTAAACTAATTTGTGTTTAATTGGTTGAATTGTAAATTAATTGTAAAATTGTGAACGATGATAAATGCAATTTATGTGTACACATAAATGCATGCAAAACTAGTATTCCATAGTATAGCATACCATCGTTTGGGATGGATAAAAATTGTACTATTTATTGGTGTAAACATTGAGTTGCGCTCAACACGGGGCTAGGCGCCGTGGGCAGTAATATGCATTTCCATTACTGAACAGGCTCAATCAAACCAAGCCTGCAATATTTTCATATTTGTCGAGTTCGGTGGCTTTAAAAGTTCCCTTTTCCTCTATTTCAGCAGGCAGTCCATGAATGTATCACTTTCCATATTTTCAATACTTTTATGTATAAGATGTGTTCTTCTTTTTCGAGCCTGTTGTTGACTTGATTGAATGTTGTCAATATTGTACGTAATATTTTAGATACCAATTTTGGAACTGAATTCGAAAGGCTTCTTGTAATTAGAGATGGCTTTCGGGATATGATTTTAAATAGATTGTAACAGATTGTACACAACTTTGACATTTATACTTTCGGACGGATACAAATCCATATATGAATTGATAGACGCACACACACGCAACACTTATTTGAAATCCGTTACGTGTAAGAGGTGGATCAAAACCCAAAGGCATTATTTAATATTATTGTGTTCCTACTTTTAGATGAAACTTTCTGCTGTTAATAGCATACGGTATTTTTGCTCTAGTGTAAAATCATCGCAAAGGTTGCCATAAAGGAAATAATCAGAAAAGATCTGATCAACAGTAAAATAACCCCGTTATACGTAACTGAAAGAAAGCTCGCAAAGTTAGACATCGGTAATTTTGGTTGACGGACAATGGAATGTAGGAGATTAGGCATGAGGAAGCAAGACGAGTAACTGTAAAACAACTTTTATTGTATTCACTGAAGTGTTTGAATTATGGCCCGACTGCTTAATCTTAAGTGTTATAGATAATGAGATAACAAGGGAATGTTGTAAATATAAAACAATAAAAAACGTTTTCACATTTTTAATACTGTTCATATTAAGTAAAGTTGCACATGAAAAGTGTGTATATCTATACAGCATAAATTGAATAGACAGTGTGTTTTCTTTTATGAACACTTTGTAGAGACAAAATGAGTCATGCTTGTGCATGCAATGAACACTTTTCGTCATGACTAAAATAGTTGTAAATTAAAATGGTATTTAAATAATACTTCTCCAAATAAAAGAAATGAACAAGGGTAAATTTAAATTAATAAAAGTCTATAAACATAGAATGCTTAAGTCTTTCCTTGGATCTTCTTGTTCCACAAGTAATCATAGAACCAATGACAATAAAATCTCACTCTAAGAAAATACAAATAATGAACACAATCATTTTATCTTAACAATGATTACACTGTATGAAAAAAGTTTTGTTAACGTGGGTGTGATTGAAATTGGGCAATATGGACTAATACTTATTATTGCAAGTACGTTAAAGACAAAGAACATTGTTTTAAAAGTGCTAACTACTCGTAAAAGGCGTATTCACGTTTATAACAATGTGAAATGCATTCATTAATATCTGTGATACACTTTTACAGTTTTAATGAAAACGAGCAGGTGGTTGCATTATCCGGACTTCACAGATATTAATGAATGCATTTCAAACATTTTAAAAATATTTGATGCCTTTCAGGAGTTATTGTCCGGAAATCATTTTTCTAATTTTAGTAACAGTGACCTTGACACTGACCCCACCAGCCCCAAAATCGAACTTGACCTGTATCTTATGATGTTACAACTGTGTACCAAAAATTATTTAAATCTGTCAAGCCTTTCATGAGTTATCATCCGGAAATGAAGAATCCGACCGACAGACCGACCGACCGATAGTTTTCTCTAATGCAAAGATTACTTTCATTGAAGACAGAAACATTGTTACAAACTCCAGAAAAGCAAGCAAGCTGTAAAATATATAACCCCGTAAGATGTTGCACATGGGACATCCCCATCTAAAAATAGAATAATTATATTAATAAAATAAAACTCATCCCTTTAAATAGTTTAGTAGTTAGGAAACAATTTTCAATGTCCCAGTATCTATTAAAATTACTTTTTTATCTGGGCATATGATTGTTTGTGATATTGGAGACTGGTCTTAAAATTAAAGTAATCTATACAGTACGTCTTCTTAGTCTTTCAATTACCCTTCGAGGAATACGGTTCTTTTTAGAGTTCGATTGAATATCTTTCTTTATAACTATGTCTTTACAAAAGGTTTTAATTTTTCTGCAGTAATCCATTCCACAGGAACAAACCAGAACTAGAACAAACCAGAAAATGACACCAATAGCAGGAAGAACGCTGTTAGCTGCATTAGACGCCGAATTCCTACGAATTGATGAACCATGCAGGCCTATAAATAGAAATATAGCTTGTATGAATTACAAAGCAATTTTATAAACATTAACGGTGAAAGCTCGATTGCATAGACATCTAAAATATAATACAGTTTCATTGCATATGAAAAAAACCTTGCCAGCAAATTCGTAAATGTTTTAATACTAATCAGAAAACCATCAACAGACAGATTCAGGAGCAGACACAATAAAGTTCTGCATATTTAACAGCCCTTTATGTTTCACTTTCGCTATATTTTATTAACGCTAAGTTGCCTTTAAATTCCATAATTATGCAGTTTGCCTATATCAATGCATTTCTCTAGTGTTAGAGGGTATACTTAATTTTATCGCAATTTGAGTTCAAAAGTTTCTGTGGAGACAGTGAAGTTTTGCATTTATAGAAAATGCTACGTAAATCTGATAATTTTGATACATTTGTAAGAACTGTTGGAAACGTTATTCCTTTTCCTGGGAAAATGTGAACTATAAGCTCAGAAAGACTTAATAAATTTAATGTAGGGTATGGGTTTGACACCGGAAAGTTCAAACAAAATGTTTGATGACCAGACGGATTTTCTATTCATAGTTCAAACTCCATGTCGTTTTCTGGTTGAATAAAATAATGTGTGACCCACTCATCCACCCAACAATGTTGCATGCAACAGCACACAAATATATAAAACAAATTAAGAAATCAATGACCTTACCGAGACCAGAGCCCCTGGATTTATATCAGCAAGAATACGATGACAGATATAAAAGAAACAGTTCGAGCTTCTAGGTTCTTTAACAAGATTCCCCCATAAACCTTCATAAACTCTAAAACAAGTTTTTATTGTATTTAAAAATGGCTTGTGGGACATTGTGGATTTACATTGGTTGTGTGTAACCCCTGTATTTGTAAATTACTTTGTAGATGTAATATGTATATCAAAAATGTATGCCATTTTGTAAATCTATCAATATTTTCAGAATTCTTAAATACTCGTAAAATTTAACTGTTAAAACGTTAAAATTCAGTGTTGTTATCACTTTCAATAACCTCCCTTGATTGTAATATGCTAATTTCAAACCATGCAGTATTGTAATCGTTATGGATGACAGTATATAGGTATATTTGAACTATCCCTTTTTGGGGATAAGGATGGTATGTACTGTGTCTGTCTTTTACATGGATGGATAGTCGCTGCCGTTATATTGGGGGCTTCGGGCTTTTGGTTTATCTTTACATTTCATAAACATTTAACTAGAATATCCAATGTTGCTAATATATTAAGAAACATTTGTTTTTATAGAATATCACTTATAGCTCAGTATTTTATGATTTTCGTCATCATTAAATAATAAACCACAAACTATCAAATTTAAATTTTAAAAGCATTTATTGTTAACGTCAACGTTTTATTATTACTGAAAAGGAAGAAAATAAAACTTACTTTTAAAACATTTCGTTCCAACGAAGCCTTTCAAACATCCATGCACGCATTTCCCCGATTCCTTATGGCATTCTTTGTTTACACACCCATCGCTGCAATTAAATTCGCATAATATACCGAATCCTTGTTTACAACTTTTACACATGCCAACTCCGTCGCAGTTACAGTTTTTCGGGCAGAGACATTTGGTTCCTGTATAATCATTTGTACAACCATGTGTACACTCTCCATTCGTTCTATTACAGTCATTGTCTATGCATTGATTTGAACATGAGTGTTCACACATATTACCCCAGTGACCTGGCCGACAGCCATTGGTACAGTAACCGTAAGCATCGTCACAAGTGTTCTCAAGACAAGATTTTGAGCAGTTATTGTTACAGTTCACACCATGTCGATTAAATTGACACTTAATGCAACGTTGTAGGTTATCACGACTGCACGTCGCACATTTAATATCACATGGTTGATCACACTTTGTTCCACTTAATCCATCTTTACAACCACTTAAACAATACCCGTTATCTTGAGAACAAGCAGTACCCGGTGCGCAGCTTGAGCACTCTTCATTGCAAGAATGTCCTTTATAGCCATCAATACATGCAAGACATTCACTTGTTGATACGCATCTTTTACATCTTTTTGGGCAGCTTATACATGAATGATTAATGTTCATAAAGTATCCTTCTCCACAATATGAACATAAACCTGTGGTCTTATCGCACATATTGAGATAACAATTTGATGGACACGACAAAGAACACGTTTCGCCATGATATCCTTCTTTGCATACGTCGCAGGACGACATTGATAAACAGGAAGTGCAGTTAGTGGAGCACGGTTGGCACTGTGTGTTGTCAAAATAAAATCCCTGTTTGCAATCTTTCCAATTGACATCTGGAAGTAAAGCAAAATTACAATCATAAAGTTATATTACAGAACGTAAGTTGGTGTTTTCAAAGGTACCTCAAAACACCTTAAAATAAATATTACATTGTTCATGATATTCCAATGATTTTTCTTTTTACTTTATCTAAAAAAGATAATCATATGGGACATTTAAATTTGTTTTATAAGTGTAAGATTAAACCGAATTTCACCAAATCAGGTCCGGATTTATAATTTTATGAATGGCAAAGCTACAAATGACATATTTCTGCGAGGTTAACAAGTTAAAGTGCGTTTTATCTTACATTATTAAAACATATCTTTTAGTACTATGCATTTAATGCACTGTGTTTGATATTTCGACAAAGAAATCGTACGAAATAGCTGTTTCAATTACTTATGATGTCGTGTACTCAAACATCAACCTTTATTATTGTTCGCATTGAGATTACGATGCTCTGGTTGGTAACAATGTGAACAAAAAAGAAATGTAAAAATTAGAAACTGCTATAAAGTCAGTTTTTTCACACCAAAAAATAAAATCCTAAAAGCATAATCTTAAAGGACGTGTGTGTGTACTTTGAGAAAATTATTATCTTATTTGTGTATTATATTGAAAAAAATCTATACATTTCAAAATCATTGTCACCTTAATAGTGATAAATATTATATACAGCGTTTGCAATTTGTATCAGTAGGGATAATTATGAACACACATTTCAGAAATACACAACGAATTTAGGTAACTCGATATAAACTTAAATGATGTAATTTGAATGAACATATGTGACATTCGCGAATTCATCAAATACAATAATTAAAATTAAAAAAATATCCAACAGTTTAAATTCTTGAAAACGGAGGTCAATACAAAGTCATTGAAAAGTACAAAACCTTAATATAAGCTGAAGGCTGACATAAACAGTCGTGTATAAAATATGATTAGATAATATAACAATATGACTTGTCAAACATGTTATCTATCCAACAAACAGTTTGATAAGATTTACTCGTATGCAAGCATGGTATATCCATATTCATGAAATGTGCATAAGTGGACCTGACAATCCTGAGTGTTTCTAATCACTGACGACCAGTATAGGACAAAATACGATATTTTTAATCATTTCCAAAGCTTAAATGAATAATATGACCGTTTTACAACATACCGCAGATTACCTTATAGAATCAGCTTGTAGATATAGCGGTGTTTCGTTAATTATAAATAGTATTCAATGCAAGCATAGCAATATTTACATACCTTTTGTCGATACAATGCCGACAAGCAGCAACACACAAACTAGTTTCAGGAAGTACCTGTACAACCTGTTAACGAGATCGACATAAATTTACTAAAAAAGTAAGTATGTATTAAGTAATTAAACATACATTAATAAATAAAATAATTAATTAAGTTAATAATAAATTATTTGACGTAGTTATTAATTTATTTCTTGTAATTATTATTTTCTTTATTTATGAGCAAACATTATAAACATATAGCAATTTAATTTGATGTATTATGATTTTTTAGTACTGAAGTATTTAAACAATTTAACATCTCGTACATAATCAGAAATAAAATGTAAAACAGACAATATTTGGTGTATCATTAACAAAGAGAATTTTACAATTTATGAACAGTTATACTAATGAACTACAGACTTCCTGTAAAAAAGAAAAAGAAGAACCTTCAGAGAGGGAGGAAGTAGGGCAAATGAATAGAATATGAACTAATTGACGAAATAGATATCCAACAAATAAGGATGGCATGAATACATGTATACAAAATTAATACCAATAACTTACCTAGTCATGTTTTCTTATTATCAGGTTATTTCACTATCTTGTGAATTGATTTTTCGTGAGGATAATTCTTCGCTGGCGTTTCTAAAAGTAACAGTACTTCCAATCGCTCTGAAACAAATACATCAGTCATAATTAACTCCAAAACCAAATCCGTACAAGTGTTCAAAAATTATCAAGGATTAAACAAATACCGATTACGACAGATTTTAAAACATTCAGCTACTTTCTTTGGCTTTATCGGGGTCAGCGATGACTCCTGAATCAAACACAGATGTGCAGTAGTTAATGAGGTAGAGCAAAGTTACGTATTTGATCTAAGATTATACGACACAAACCCTCTTGAAACCGACAATCAAAACGGGGGATAGCATAGGTCTTAATTATGTGTAACAGTAAGGGGTTGGGGACAATAAAAAAGAAACAAGTCGACAGTTAGCTTATATACTGAGCAAAAATGAAAAATTACCTGTTTTAAATTCAAAAAGTTTGGTCAGAGATGCTTTTTTTATCTTTATTTTGTAGATGTGCACATAATTTATCAGGACATTTGATAAATTGTGAAGATGCTGTGTTTTCACAGTGGTTAAGGTTATCTCTTCGATTCTAAATACTGATTTGATCGATTTCTTACATGAAGTCTCAAACAGATTATTTGACAGCTGAATTAAGAAGTTAATGACTTGTACAGAAGGAAAAACACAAAAGTTTAAGTATACTGATACAAAGAAATAATATACAGTTAATTAAATAACCTTTTTTGTAAATTACCTCTCTTTATATTAAAGAAATTATAATATCTAACTCTGAATTTCCGGCAACCATTTTTTTCTTTTTTCTTTTTTAAATCATTAATAATGGACCAACAACTTCAAACATAAACATATTAGTCGTCACATTCCTATAGATTTTCCAACATAACGTCGACTTTTGTTCTTGTATCTTAATTTGAAACACGTTCGCAATAAATTATATACTAAAGTAAATCAGAACACAGACGTAACAAACTGAGCTATAATGTTCATATATTTAATCGATGTTTAAAGCGTGTCGCTTATTTGAATAACCATGGTAACACACAGACGGCGAACGTAATTGCCATTTTACTTTATTAAGCAAATACCTATCAATATAAACAAAACTACTAGTAGAAAAAGAGCCAAACTTCGGTAAGATCATTGAGTACCCGCCCTTTGGCTTTGCAATGCTATTAGCTTCTTTTTTTTTTATTTGTTTGTGTGCTTTTGCATGCAAAATTGTTGAGCCGATAAGTGGGTTGGAGTTGTTTCACCAAGACAACTTGTACTTGCTTTGTGATATGAGATCCTGTTGAGGCGAGTGTGAGGTTGGTGCACCCTAGAACCTGGTTAAAACCTCCAGTGGTAATTTGATTTGCCACTGACCGTTCCAAGGCGGTAACCCCTCGGGTTCTCATTTTTGTTAATTGTTAGTGGTGTCTTTTTTGAAGCTGATCATTTTACTAACCATGCTCTCTCCCTCTCTCTCTGTGTGGGGAGGCTGTTTTTCTGAATGTGGCGGTTCCTGATATGCATATTTCACCTTTTTCTCAACGCTACAGCGCGGTACACGAATGGTGTCATGAGAAAATTTTACGTCATTCGGACTTTTGAAAACAGTCAATATTTAAGAGAGCTATTACCAACATGAAAACGTGAGAAATGTCGCCTGTAAATATGCGAAATTATAAAAGTCATTTTTTTAAATCACCTCCCGAAAATTAAAAATACTTTAGCAGACGCAAATGAAAACTTCCGTAAGCCGAGATCTTGTTTAAAGTGGCATCAGTGTTTGTGTAACAGGAGAGCAATTAAATAGGTTTGGGTAAGGAAGAAAGAAAAAATCGGCATTACGGCGGCGACGTCAAGTCGGAAGAAACTGAAGCGGACAAAAGTCTAACTATTGCGGCGCTATTTGAGCTATTCGAAATTGCATGAGGAGCCGTGCAACTAATATTCCCGAACAAAAGACATTTTCAAAGGTATGCATATATTTAATTAACACAATTGTTTGTTGTTGTTTTTTTCAAAATATTTTTGTTTGGTATTTGAATTATTAAAAAATAATTAATTATCAAATAATACTAAATTTACGTTAGTAATTTTACTTACACTTGTGTAAACTGCTAGAGAGACTGTGTTCACAATGCAAGGACTTATTACATTATAAAAATTACAACGAATTATTAGGTACACATCCTGTTCCAAGATTGACTACTCTTGCGTGCTTATTCATACGCTATAATAATGCATCGGTTATCTTTCTTTCATCATTGTTCACATATTTATAATATATATATATATATATATATATATATATATATATATATATATATATATATATATATATATATATATATATATATATATATATATATATATATATATATATATATATATATATACATACAACATGCTTGATACTTCAGTCAGTCTCAGAGTCGCAATCGTATAATAAACATCATCAAATAATCTTTATTACTATCATTCAATAATCCAGTACATTAACAAACCCCAAAAAAACAGAACATGGTGTCAGAAATCTGGAATGAAGTGGTACAAAAAACGGATTAATTGTGACATTCTAGCATTTTTTCTGGACTTATTACTTAATGATGGCAGGCTGTCAAGGACAAACTCCGCACATGGACTGGGAGGCAAAAGACTTGCCTACAGCATTTAAAGCATTCAAGTCTCATGCAAATTTTACGTTTGAAGGTCCATTAAGTAATAAAGACGAGGAAATAAAATGTAACTTTCTAATGCTATGGGTCGGTGAAAAGGGGCGCCAAATATTTTCGACATGGAAATTCACCGCCGAGCAACAGAAGAAGTCATACTACGATGGCGTCGAATCATATATATATTTGTATATATATTCATAAATATACAGTCGGTACATGTTTCGTTCACGTGAAAAACATGCCAAAGTACCATTTGAGCAGTTCGTGACCGAGCTGAAAATACCCATTAAGGACTGTGGGTACCGGGACGATATGTTAGACGACATGATCAGAGATCACATCGTGTTCGGCATCAGATCGAGCAAGATCCGAGAAAAAACTCATAAATGAAGGATCTACGCATACGCTTCAAAAGGCATTGGACATTGCTCGAACTCACGAACTTAGCGAGCAGTTAGCGAGAAGGAGGTGCAGTTAGCGCTGTGAGAAAAGCCAAGAACACTGCGAAAACACAATCTTCACAACAGAAGACCGAAAAGGATCATAAACAGTGCCAAAACAAGTGTCAAAAATATGGCAGGAAACATTCGAGGACGGACATACGTGCAACAAAAGGACAAACGTGTCATTTTTGCAAGAAGCAAAATCATTTTGCGTCAGTGTGCCGTCAAATGGCAAGAAATGGACATAACCAACACAAAAGGATTCATGGGGTAGGCCATGATCTGGATTCCCATGACAATGACCCGTCCAAAGACCTGTTTGTTAATTCTGTCGACCATGATAAAATTTAAAACCAAGCATTCGCTATCATTAGCATAGATCACAACCCAAAACCTGTCAAAATGAAAATTGATTCTGGTTCTCAGGTCAATGATGGCACCTTACTGAGTATTGATGGTTGCATCAAATTACCATGCTCATACAATGATAAGAAATTGCACCACGATTTTTGCATTGTCAACACAAATTCATCTCCAATTGTAGGCCTTGAGACATCATTGTCCCTCAATCTCATGAAACTCGTGCTCTCTGTTTCATCTGAAAGTGCTTTCACCACATTAACACTCATTTCAAAATACTCTGATGTATTTGATGGTATAGGTGTATTACCTGGCGAGTATGACATTCACCTCCACCAAGAGGCAATTCCTATAGTTCACCCTCCTAGAAGAGTACCTGTAGCTAACGTGTAAGACTCAAATCAGAACTTGATAACATGGAGAAGTACAGCATAATTGCCAAGGTTTCAGAGCCCACTGACTGGGTGAATAGTCTAGTAACTGTTGAAAAAGGCAACGGTTCATTGAGAATCTGTCTTGGCCCGGAAGATCTCAATGACACCATAAAAAGGCCACACTACCCAGTAAATCGTTGGAAGACTTTCCTCCAGATTTATCAGAGGCAACAGTATTCTCGCGTTTTGATGCTAGGAGCGGTTACTGGTCCATAAAGTTAACCGAACAATCATCATACTTAACAACCTTCAACTCTCCCTTTGGCAGGTACCGGTTTCTTCGGATGCCGTTTGGGATCCGATCGGCCCGAGATGTGTTCCTTAAGAAAATGGATCAATGTCTTGAGGGTGTACCCGGGGTAAAACGATCGTTGATGATATTGTTGTATTCGGTGAAGACAAGGTAACTCACGATAGGAATCTTGATTTGTTGATGTTAAGATGTAGGGAAATGGGAATTCAGTTGAATCCAGAGAAAACTGAGGTCTCAAAATCAGAAATCCCATTCTTTGGTCACCTTCTTACATCACAAGGTCTCTTAAGGAAATGCCTTTCCCAACGTCTAAATCCGAGCTTGAAACTGTGCTAGGCATGATAACATACTCCAAACTTGGCTGAGTTGACAACTCCTCTCAGACAACTTCTAGGTAAAGATATTGATTTCAGCTGGGGCTGGCCTCAAGAAAATGCATTACAGAAAATCAAAAGCATTATCTGTCAGAGTCCAGGTCCTGTTCTGGCATACTTTGATCCATATGCTGAAGTCACACTCCAAGAAGATGCCTTTAAGAATGGCGTGTCCGCTGTTTTTTTTCCAAAATGACATGCCCGTGTGCTTTGCTGGTTAATTATGCTCAAATAGAAAAGGAGCTAAATGCCATACTCTTCGGATGCAAGCGCTACCATCAGATGGTATATGGTAACCATAAACCCACTAAGATACAAAGCAATCATCGTCCGCTAGGAGCTATATTAAAGAAAGGATTACATTTAGCACCGCCTTGCCTACAGCGCATTTTATTGCAATTACAGAAATACAATCTTGAGGTCACGCATGACAGCGGTAAAAATATTCCTTTCGCAGACACTCTATCAAGGAAATATTTTCCCGACACCTATCCTGAACCCTCAGAAGCAATGGGTGACAATGTTCATACTGTAATATCATCTCTCCCCATTAGTGACAATAAGATGGAAATGACTCGGATCAACATCGAATCAGACCACACATTACAGGCCCTTAAACAAATAGTTTTACAAGGTTGGCCTAACGAACGCAAATCATGCCCAAAAGAAGTTCTTGACTTCTGGAACTTTAGAGATGAAATATCAGTCATAGATGGTTTTCTTCTCAAGGGAATAAAAATCATCATTCTAGACTCGTGCAAGAAAGAAATGCTCGAGAAAATATACTATGGTCACATTGGCTGTGATAAATCTTTATCACGTGCTAAGGATGTCATGTTTTGGACAAATATGACAACTGACATTAAGAACTATGTTCTTAAATGCCCAATCTGCCTAGAGCGCAGAGACTCAAATTGCAAGGAACCTCTTCTACCCAGTGAAATTCCTAATAGGCCATGGCAAATACAGTAGCTACTGATTTGTTTCTATGGAACAATGGTGACTATATCATTTTATTTGATTATTGGTCAAATTTCTTCGAGGTGAGAAATTTGAAAGACACAAAAACCCTAACTGTCATTCAAAATCTAAAAGAGTTCTTCAGTCGGTTCGGAATTCCAGACAAGGTTATTTCGGTCAATACAGTTCTCAAGAGTTTGCAAATTTTGCATGCCGGTGGGACTTTAAACATGTCACTTCAAGCCCTACATATCCCCGAGTAATGGTTTAAGTGAAAGAATGGTTGGAGTTTGCATGAAGCTATTCTCCAAGGCTCTCAGTTATAGCAAGGATCCACAACTTGCTTTACTTGAGTACAGAAATACTCCTCTGACCTGTGGGAAATCACCATCAGAGCTCTTAATGAGTAGAAAACTTAGATCAATATTACCCTCAGTGGAAGGCCAATTGACCCCAAAATCAGTCAATATCAGAAACATTCAAAACAAAAAATTCCTCAGTACACAGAGAAAACAGGAATATTATGATAGGTCAGCTAAATCTCACAAACCACTTACTGTAGGGGAAAGAGCACCCATTCAAATCAATAAATTGTGGAAATCTGCATTAGTTGAAGAAAACGTGAATGCACGATCATACATTGTCAGTACTGATGAGGGAGGCTCTTACCGCCGAAATCGCCGTCATTTACTGAAGTCCAATGAAATCCCGATCAATGAAACTAATCCAACCTCACTACGCCAAGATCCACTTATCCCTCAGACCAGTCTACCCATACAACCTACTAGTCTACCTGTACAACCTACAAGTCTACCCATACCAGATATCAGCCAGCAAACAGAACCAAATGAGAGATACATTAATCTTAATTCTTGCCCGTCACCAAAGGTCACTTAACCTGAACCAAATAAGACTAACATTTCTCAGAGTACGAACAAAAATGAAAGCCAGCCCCAAAACTCCCCCTATATAACCAGATCAGGCCGTGCTTTTAAAGCGCCTTAAAAATTTGATTTGTAAAAAAAATATCATTTTACAGTACTGCGTGCTTGTTTCATGATTTAACCATTGTTACCACAAAATAATTATGTTGTGATAAACTTTACCCAAGTAAAACCAATTACCAAGTAAGCAAATAGCAGACACACATCCTGTGATTCCGGATAACATTATTTACTTATATTACAATTTTATCAATGTGTGTGGTAAAACAAAACAGAGCTGACAGCAGTGATAAAATAACAGTGATACTTTATCAAATACCAGAGGATCGGAATTTGAAACCAGTTCACTGTGACATTTTTGCTTTTGAAAAAAGGAGATGTTCCAAGATTAACTACTCTTGCGTGCTTATTCATACGCTATAATAATGCATCGGTTATCTTTCTTTCATCATTGTTCACATATTTATATATATATATATATATATATATATATATATATATATATATATATATATATATATATATATATATATATATATATATATATATATATATAACATGCATCCTTGATACTTTAGTCAGTCTCAGAGTCGCAATCGTAGAATAAACATCATCAATTAATATGTGTAACTATCATTCAATAATCCAGTACATTAACAAACCCAAAGAACAGAACACGTCCATTGCTTAAGAACCGTGATACTTTGGGTTTTGCATTCCTGTTCGTTACTTCGGCAGTACGGGCGAGAAGAGGACCTATTTCTTGATTGCCTCATAACCACTGTCGAGACTTTGACCAGCAATGAAACACTATTTTCGAACAATGGGTTCCCCGGCAAATTATTAGTTAAATAGCACTGAAATCTTATCAAAATGCAAAGGATGATTTTAAAAACAAGAATCATATTATACTCGTTAACAAAGTAGCTTGTAAAATACCATTGAACGACACTCATAAACTCTGATAAGAGTTGATAAGGTTACAAGGTTACACAAGTGTCACAGCAAGTACCAGAACTTCTCATATTCTTTGAATATTCAACCTTGAAAACACGAAACATAACTTTTTTATTTTCTGATTACTCTTGTAAATATATTATGATGTTATTAAAAATGACCAGAGTGGTCCCTTTGTATTAGAAAAGTGACAAGACTGCTGTTGGTAATTATCTCCCAGTCTCTATACTTTTTTTCCAAAAATTGTTAAAAGGTTGTTCATAACCAAATTGAATTTTACTAAACTGAGAAAAAATTTCAAATTCAATCAGGATTTGGAAAGGGTTATAGCACAGTACGGAGTCTTGCTTAATACATTTATCTGATTTTGTAAGATTTGAGAGGGACAAAGGCAATATGGTTGCTATGGTTTTACTGGATCTCCAAAAAGATTTTGATACAGTTAACCATGATATTTTACTTATGAAACTCTAGGCTATTAGTTTGAGTACAGACTTTGTTAATTGGTGTCGATCCTTTTTATTTGACAGATTATAAACTGTTAATTTTTCTAATATTTCATCTTCTCCAAGTGCAAATACTTGTGGCGTGCCACAGGGCTCCATTCTTGGCCCGCTTTTATTTTTAATCTATGTAAATGATATATCTGCTATAGTGAAAAACAAGTTATCACTTTATGCCGATGACGCAGCTATTCTCGTGTCAGGTAAAAACAAAGACATTGTCATTTTGACTATGCTTGTTGATTCTGGTTCCATAGTATCACAAAAAGTGTAAAGATAGTCTACAAATTATGCAAAATAAATGCATTAGGTTTGTTTTAAATTTGGACATAGCACTCATTTAATATGACCCATTTAAATCGTCTTAACTGGTTACCTGTTCAGAAAAGGGTTGATTCTATTACACTAAGTCACGTTTTTAAAGTTAAACATAATACTTAAAGGAACATTTTATACAAGTTGATTCTGTTCATTTATACAAGATTTAGTAAAATTGCTGTTACACTATTCCCAAAGTTAAAGGATGTGGCATGAAAACGTTTTCTTATAATGGATGCAAACTCTGGAACAATCTACCTACTTCTGTCAAAAATATAAGCAAACTTGCCGAGTTTAAATAAGCTATTAGGAAACACGTGTATACAGAGTTTTAATATAAATAAAAGTATTTTAAATATTACCAATTTTTTATATTAGACCCATGTGATATATACACTCTGATAAAAATAAAAAATTGTATATTGCTAGAATTTTCTGCAAACTTTTATAATTAATATTTACCCATGCTTAATTTACTTGTGTTTTTAGAAATCTGTAATACATCCCATCTATGACTGCAAACTTTAAATAACATTATATTTGAGGACCAAAAAAGAAATAAGGGATATATTTTTCCCTTTTTGTCATCCTCAGTATTAATGTATTTAATATGGCAACAATATATGCTGCACTCTTCACAGAACAAGCAGACGATAGCAGTAATTTGCATTTCCATTGAAGCCCATGAACAGGCACTATCGCACAGCACATATAATTATTTCATACATGCATTTGTCGTATGAGGAGACTCACATTCCGCATTCATCATTTTAAAATTAAATACATTTACTTAAATTAAAAAGTTTGCTATTTTCAAGTTTTCCGTGAGTTTTTCTTCTCTAGCTCTGTAAATTAGGAGAATGTATTGGTCTGAATTTTCTTTGTTTGAAATATGTTTTGGTTAAATTACAAAAAATTCTTGCTATTCTCATTCGGAAGCGTTTTAGGCCTCGTCTTGTTCATTTTCTTGTAATAGAAAACGTACAAAATATGTCAACATTGTACCCGTAAATACGGAAGCGTTTTTTTGCCTCGTCTTGTTGTTTTCCTTTTGGTAGAAATAGTACAAAATAAGTCGCTTTTGTATCCGTACACGCTGAAAATCATCGATTTTCAAACAATCTATCATATCGCCAGTGACTGTGACAGTACAACTGTTGCTAGCGTTCCGCACCCGTTAAAACAGAGTGATATATAACTTCTGTTTAAAACGAGGGATATAATGGAAAAAAGAGTGAAATATACATGTCAGGAATGGCAACAGTAGACACAGCCTCCCTACACATCCAAAAACATGACAGGGACAAAAGAAAAAGATCAAGCTTCTAAAAATAAAAAACTGCACGATCGAAAATCCATGTTTGATTTGTATGTCAATTATGATAACCCACCCTGGTACATTTTGTGACTGAAGATAAATACACAAATTGCGTAATATGTATATGTAACTTTTAAGTTATAAAATTTTATTTAAAATGGGACTAACAGGGTTCGAATGACATGGATAATTTGCGGGACACAAAAATTATATTGTGTTTTCTCCTTAATATCGTTAGTCCAATTCAACATTTTACAGAAATTTATCAAGCTAGTTTGCTCGCAATAAATTAAGGTTTAACTGCAATACAGTTTTTAACGTCAGAGGTACCCGATCATAACGACTATGAGTAGTAATTTAAGTGTCGATTATCGGAAAAAGCAGTTCGATTATAATCAAGGTTTAAAAACTACAACTTAGTTTAGGATGACTAATACTTAAGACAGACCGCTAACATAATTAAATTTACACATTTTACCAAACAAAAGGGAAAACTTCGGGAAGTTTTGGCTCAATTTCATATTAATTTATCCCCTTGTTGCAATTTACAAAGCATTAAAAGAAAATAATTAATAATCAGATGATAGAAAGCGGTTGATGTAAATCTTCAAACACTTGCCAAATTAAAAACAAAAAAATAATAAACCATTAGCATATTAAAGATGCGTTAACAATTGTGAAATAAAATTACTACATTAATAGGCAAACGATTTCTAAAACGAGCGTGTCTATCCCATCTGATCAACCTTTTTTTAACTTATTAGGCAAATTTGTTAATTTATTGCAGATAACGGTTTGTCAGTTCTTATTGCTTGTCTTTTCTTGTCTTTGAAAAAAACAGTTATACACATCTATCATTTAACCTTATTTGACACTCACCTGTTCTGACTAATCCTTGGTTTAAGACACTGGGAATTACTTAAATTCAACACTTTAAAAATCCAACTCAAATATGTCAAGATATTGTATATCCCTCGTCTGAAGTCAATAGCTCAAAATTCTTCTATTGTCACAGACTTGTTGTTACAAAATAAACCTAAGACAACGCAATGTTCACCTTCCCCTTTAGCTGAAAGTCATTAATCCAAGTGTAAATACATGTATAAAAATATAAAAAATTGACATGCCTATCATGCCTATTATCCGACTAATCAATATTGATTATTCTTAAACACGTCCATTTTCTATCTCTTTTGTCAATCCTTGTGTGTGGAAGATAATTAATTAGTGAACTCTCATAACCTTGCATTTGACAACTTGTAATTCTATTTAGTATATGTCAATAGACAAAAGTATGTGAAGTATCGCAAGTATTAATTGATACCTTGTTTGATACGCCTATTTTTTAAACACCTTCAAGTCTAAACAACGAAAACGGTGTTTGTACGATTAATTTATTTTAGATTATTTGTATAAAAAAAACATACAATAAGCGGAAGTGAAAAACTTTTAAAGTCATTAAACATGAGAAATAATAGAATATCAAAGAAGGAAATACAGATTGATATGTTGCAGCTTGAATTATTACACATGTTGATCGAATCCATACGACCATGTGCTTATGACTGACGAGATCAATTACATGATGCGCATTCAAACCGTTGGTTTCTTGTTTTAGGTCATTTTAAGAATCAAATATTGATATCTTGCGGATTATAAAGGCGCCTTATAGACCTGTCACCGTATGACTTTCAGAATTAACAAAAAATGACGAGTTTCCAATAAAATATTGTCGCTTTGCCAAAAATTAGTGTGACTGTTCCATTTCATAGTTCGGGTATTCAATCAATTCGTGGGTTTAATTAAAATCATCAGTATATAAGTTGTTATTGTACCTATTGCATGATACATGTTGCAGTTTAATATGGTTTCAAAACTTATATTTCATGGTGCTATTATCGCACGACCATGGTTAGAGCATAAGGATAGTTTGGGTTCTTGCCCGGTTCAGGATTCGTTTAGTTTCACAATTAGTACACGATTTATACAGTCTGTTCGAATTGACAATTAGCTCGTACAAAAATATTAGCTTGGTGGATCTTGATAAATTGATTCATAGTGAATGATATTGCCACTACTGGCGAGCGAACCCCCACCGTCACGGCGACAGCGCCTTGCCATGCAATTCCGACAACGCTACCGACAGAAGTAGCCGGGACAACCCCCAAAAAGGTTAATGGGATAGCCCTGATTAACGTTATCATCACTGCACGACATCGGGCATGGATAATTTTACTGATAACAGTATTGCCTATATGTAAGGTAAAACTTTGTACAGCCGCCACATTGCACAAAATAGTGCTACTATTAATTTCAAATAAATTGCCTCTACTTGGGAGCGAACCCGCACCGTCACGGCGACAGCGCCCAGCCATGCAATTCCGAAAACGCTACCGAGTGAGTTAGCCGGGACAGTCCCCCAAAAGGTTTATAAGATAGTCTTAATAAGCTTTATCATCACCGCATGACATCAGTAACGGATAATTTTAGTGATTACAGTACTGGCTTTTAAAGCCGAGGTTGATAACTGTCTTATTTGAAACGAGTAAGCAGTTTGCGATTCCTGACAAAAGAACGGCCATTATCTATGATCTCAACAAGAAATGTTGTTGTAACGTACAGTTTCGTTTGTTTGTTTGTTTTTTATTTGATTTACTTAAATAAACTTCATGATTTTTAATCCTTGTTTTTTTTAATCTGATTTATTTTATATATTGTTTACCATGTTAATTCCAGAAATCAAGTACATGTTAGGCGAATGGATAGCGGTGACGTGGACAATTTTGAAAAACTGTATTCCAATTTACGATATTTTTTTCTACTTTTATAATAAGACTACACATAATCCTGTCGAATCACCAAGATATTGAACCTAGAAGAATATACCTTGCCAGGGCTCATAGTTTGGGTAGATTTGAAAGTAATAAACAGTTTCAACGCCGCCCAGTAATTGTGAATCTTCGAAAATATCTGTGATGTTGAACTAATAATGGACAGAGCCAGGATGCTGAGAAATACAGAGCTTTCTATTAAATATGATTTTCCTAAAGAGATTCAGGAAGTGCGCTCTCGTCTGTGGCCTTTATATAAACAAAAGAAAAAAGATTCCCCAGTGATGAAACGATTCAGATAGTCAACCCTGCTAGAGTAATTATAAACGGTCGACGACTGATATGGGACGCACTCCCTGAATGGTCTTCCAGTGTTAGTACGCTACCACAAATATAACAAATTATTTTTGACCACAGTGCATATATTCCAGATGAATAAATGAGACTTACGACAAACATATAAGTAATTTAATTAAAGATAACTTACAGGTGCGACAAGACCGCAGAAAAGTTAATCCGCAGGGTCAAAATACCGTTCTCTCAAATCCAGCGTCAAATCCGGCTTCTCAGGTACTGTCCAAGGTACTGTCGCCTACTCGAATTCCAGCACATTGGTCGTTCTGTGGGCCTTTAATTTCAGTTCCAGGTCCTCAGTACAACGCGATCAACAGCATACTAATCCAATGCTTTCTCCTTACAACCTCAACACACACTAAGTCTTACTGGTTTATTGCGCACTAAACCGATAAACGCGGTCCAGTCCCGACAATACTTGATCCTTTCGCTGTGTCTATTACCCCAATGTCCACCAATTTTTATTCGATTTTCTATGTCTACATGTACTACTCCAATGGAAAAAACAAGACATAAACTACAAAAATAGCTATGACAGCGTAAATACACAACCCATTATTGTATTCAATGTTCGACTTGCATGTACAACGACCTCAGACCTGAATCTGCTTATCGCGCCCCTTCGAGACAAACTGTTGATAATAGCGCATATAATACTAAATGGATTTCCCCATTGCGCGGACACTCGCGAGTGACACGTGTAAATTCTTTGTAAGAAGAGCAATCTAGTACCTCTTGACCTTTTCCAAAACCTGTAAGTTATTCTGGCGCAGATCACATGTTTCAATAAACAAACAACCGAACATTGATTCCTGAATTTGACTTGACAAAAGTGATAAAAATAACAGTGGTAAAACCCATGTCAACCAACAAAAGCTAAACGGATTTTACCCAGTGCTAATAATAGCTGGAAGCTAAAGGTCGACCAATCAAAGGAAAGCATATGTCACATGGCAAATGTCTCCACCCAAGTCAGGATCTAGGCCACTAGACCAACGACAATGAGCTGAGACGTGCGTTATTGGATATCTAGGGAGTGTGCTCTAAACGAACAAAAAAGCTTGTTTATCATGAATTGAAATGCGTTTTTGAAAATCACGATCATATTGTTCTGTTAACAGAAACGTGAAGAGATACTCCGTTTTGTATGTTGATAATTTTAAATAGTTCGTTTTTCATAGAACTGAAACTGAGGCATTAAGTAAATCGGCTTCGGCGGTATAGTTATTAACGTTCGCATAAATCTTTAAATGAAATGTTTAACTTAAGTATACTGAAAGGATAAAGAAACGCAGGGTAACAATTGGATAGGCAGGTTCGAAAGCTCATGCTCCACGACGGTTTACACTGAGGCAGTGGAGACAAGTTTTATTCACTTTCGACACATGTTAAGGTGTATCATGACCTAATAACTCAATACACAAAGTTTCACTTTATTTGGAGAACGCGTTCTTAATATATCGGAACAAATGTTACCCTGCGTTTCTTTATCCTTTCAGTATATTTCAAAGTCAAGATATTGTTTAAATAAAAATGAAGGGCGAACGTCTATAGGCTTACATACGGATTTGTTTATTTGCCTATGTTATATAATACCAGATTATAGCTCTAGGCAAGCTGTTGTTTATAATCATACTTTTGATAGGTTGCTAAAACAAATGACTGAATAATAAATGTGAGAATGAGAATTTTCTAATTAAAGGAGATATGAATGCACACACCTATGACAATCCGGATTTTGTGCAGTATGATAATAGGAGTCATCTTAATTATCTACCAGAAGACTAGTATTATAGATTTCCATTGAAGCGTAAATCACAAGATATGGAGAGATTACATAAAACGGTTGGCTTTTGTTAGATTTATGTAAGCAGATATCTTTACATGTATGTACTTTACACGCTCGAGTTGACGCTCAGTGGTTGACTACGGTTGGTGCAACCCTGATCTTTTCCGATATAAGATTTTTTATAAAAGTGTGCGACCCGAACATTTTATCGGATCATTTGTTGATTGACTTAGCAATGAAAATTCAGGGAAAATCGTCCAATTGTAGTAATATCGAATGTAGCGAAAATGCTGATAACATTTATCTATGTGAATCTGGCCAGGCCCCGTTGCTTAAAGACAGATTGAATTCACCATGTATAACTAATAACCAAGAGGGCCATGATTGCCCTATAGCGCTCACCTGAGAACAAAAGTACACTCAGCTTTACCCCAGGGCCTACATTTAAATAATGCTGGTAAAGGGTCTCTTCACAATACTCAACACGAAATATCTAAGGTCTAGTCGCATTCGTTTCAGAGACAAGAGGGCCATGATGGCCCTGAATCGCTCACCTGAGTATGAAACTCAAGTTATTAACCAGAAACTGAATTTTTATTTTTAGCAACAGTGACCTTGACCTTGACCACAGACACGTGGGTAGCAATTCCAATTTGTCTCTTGTTATAAGCTACCCATATACCAAGTTTGGAGTCAATATGCCAAAGCAAACTCAAGTTATTAAGTGGAAACTGAATTTCTATTTTTAGCAACTGTGACCTTAACCTTGATCAGAGACACCTGGGTAGCAATCCCAAGCTGCCGTTTGATATAAGCTACTCATACACCAAGTGTGGAGTCAAAAAACCAAAGCAAACTCAAGTTATTAAGTGAAAACTGAATTTCTTTTTTAAGCAACAGTGACCTTGACCTTGATCACAGACACGTAGGAAGCTTTCCCAAGTTGCCTCTTAATTTAAGCTATCTATATACCAAGTTTGGAGTCAATAGGCCAAAGCAATCTCAAGTAATTAAGTAGAAACTGCATTTCTTTTTTTTTAGTAAGAGTGACCTTGACCTTAATCACAGACACCTGGGTAGCAACCCCAAGCTGCCTTTTGATATAAGCTACCCATACACCAAGTGTGGAGTCAATATGCCAAAGCAAACTCAAGTTATTAAGCAGAAACTGAATTTCTACTTTTAGCAACAGTGACCTTGACCTTGATCACAGACATCTGGGTACCAACCCCAAGCTGCCTTTTGATATAAGCTACCCATACACCAAGTTTGGAGTCAATAGGCCTAAGTAAACTCAAGTAATTGAGTAAAGACCGAATTTCTATTTTTAGCAACAGTGACCTTGACCTTGATCATAGACACCTGGGTAGCAACCCCAAGCTGCCTTTTGATATAAGCTACCCATACACCAAGTTTGGAGTCAATAGGCCTAAGCAAACTCAAGTAATTGAGCAAAGACTGAATTTCTATTTTTAGCAATAGTGACCTTGACCTTGATCACAGACACCTGGGTAGCAACCCCAAGCTGCCTTTTGATATAAGCTACCCATACACCAAGTTTGGAGTCAATAACCCTAAGCAAACTCAAGTAATTGAGCAAAGACTGAATTTCTATTTTTAGCAGCAGTGACCTTGACCTTGACCCAGTGGTCATGATTTGAACAACTTTTGTAGACATCAGTGCCAGGATGCTTCAGGACAAATTTGGTTAAAATCCATCAAGTGGTTTCAGAGGAGATGTTGTTTAAAGGAAATTGTTGACGGACGACGGACGACGGACGCCGGACAAAGACGGGTCACAATAGCTCACCGTGAGCCTATGGCTCAGGTGAGCTAAAAAGAGGAAGTGTTTTTTTGTTTAAATATTTATTCATCATAGGCACATACATGTATAAATAAAACATAAATATTTAACATAAAATGAGTGGATCAGAAAACAAGTGTTAACTACACTTATATTAACTCTTTTCGAGATGTTTAAAGTAATTTATTTCAATGTGCATATCGTAATCCGGTACCAAGTTTGTTTACAAAAGTTACAGTGGTATATTCAAGTTAAGTACAACATAACAATAGGGGAACAGAATGTAAAGAGCTGGAGAGAGAGAGAGCGAGAGGGGGGAGAGAGGGGGGGAGAGAGAGAGAGAGGGAGGGAGGGAGGGAGAGAGAGGGAGGAAGGGAAAGAGTGAAGGTGTAATGAGGGAAGAAAGTAAAGATGGTAAGAGCAGCCAAGCGTAAAACAAGCTTATGCAAATCTTTTGGTTGCCTCGATGTATTTTTGAACTTGTTTTCGTCAACAGAAGGATATTCAGATCCAAATAATAAATTTTGGAGAAGAAGGGGGCAAGGTAAGTTATAAAGGTACTGTTGTCTATGGTTGTCAAAGTTAGGGCATCTTAATTTAAAGCCGCAAAATTCCCTATCCTGGTAGGGAGAATTTTGTAGGCGTGTTTATCAGATAAACTATCACTCAAGCAAAGGACGCTGTACCTGAGCTAAATATAGCTGGAGTAAACAAACACTAGAGCAGACGATAACATATTTTACTCAACAGGCTATGCATTGTAAAACTTTGTAATTTCTGAATTTCTCCTAACAATTCCTTCAAATGTAAAATCCCTATTTATGTTTTCATTCAAGTCTAATAAGGCCAAGTCAATCTTGTTTTTGTATATAGAAAAAATAAATGAAATTTCAACAGCTGAGTCACTTTTCAGCAAGAATTAGGAACATTTATAGTTCACTTTTGTTTTAAACCTTGATCCATTGTGTTGCACAATTTATGTTTTATTATAATCCTCATTAAGAAAGTGAGCTCTGATGCTGGTGATACTAGGCCAAGTTGGACATTTCCCAATGATAATTGCAAGAATAATAATGGGGTGATGATCGCTAATCTCAAACCTTGTGTGGCATTTCATTCATGCAGAATTTAGAGGGTAATTGGGTTATAAAATAAGCATGAACATTAAAGAAATATATTGTGCTTAAAGCAGTAAGAAATAAACATGATATAATAATAATATTGTTTACAGTACACTAAATGGAGATAAAAAGTGACATAATAATAATCCACACACTTGTCATTCACTATGAAATGGATTAAGTTGTTTAATAAATACTGCAACAGGTATGTGGGTTTACATTTTAACTGTATTATTACTGATCAGCTTCCCATAGCCAAACAGTTGCCTAGAGCAGTATTTCAAGCTATACTGCCACGTGTATGTGTTTACCCAGAAACTCCTCCCCGGGATTTTCAAATATTTGACAGTTAACAGATTTTTTCTCAAAAATTACAATAAAATGCATTTTGTCATGAAATTTTCTCTGCCATTTCATTTGAAATGTTGCAAAGAAGACATATAAAAAGTGTTTACGGAAAATACTTCTTGGTTATTGCGCTATTTGAAAAAAGGGCCCTTAGATGTGAAGCATGTCTAAAATACCATGAAAACCTGCCCCAGCGCCATCTAGTGGCTTAAATAGGCAAGTTGGGGGTTTAAGAGATAATGGTCATTGGATTCAATAACTTCACAAGAACATAAAGGTGAGTTGACAATGTTTCTTCTGAAAAGGAACTGATGTAAAGGACTGCAATAAAGTGTTTTAATCAACTTTACAACCAAACGGTTTGAAAATGACCAAAGTAATTTATCTTAATAAAAAAGGAAGCACATACTTGACAACAAAAGTTTCACCATATTAAAAAAATCATTTGATTTCATGTCTGGCCCAGCACTTTTATTGTTATTCAACTGCTTCGAAGATAACATAATTTTGCCTCCACTAAATGGTAAATTTAAATAATCAAGCATTATATTAAATTCATCAGTTTCATATTTGTTCATAAAGTGTCAACTATCTTCATCTTAAAAATAATCTATCATCTGGATTATTGACACATTCAGAATATGTTTCAATTTCCGACATAGATACATGCGATTCTTTTACTCCCAACAGATTGTTTTAACATTGTTCAGTACAGTATAGCATTTTACACTCTTGCATTTACCATGTTTCGAGTTTCATTTCATAGAACCTGGTTTATACACCAGTGCAAATTGTTTTGCCTCTAAACGTTTCAATGCGGTAAGCCCTCAGGTTCCATTTTTTCGATAATTGTTTAATATATGTTAATTGATAAACGCATGCTCACTTTTCGTTTCTACTATTTGGCTGCGTGGGGTGGCTGTTTTCTGGTTGCATTCTGTGTGTATCTGAAAAATACACCTCCAGTACAAATGTTATTGAACTCATATTATTTAGACAACATCGATTTGCGGTTTCCAAGAAACGTTTTCATTAATAAAACCAGCATATTATGTACTGTTTCCTTATGTTAATATATTTTGATGTTCTCTTCGCGAAACAAGCAAAAGATAGCAGTAATTTGCATTCCTATTGATGACTATGAACAGACACTATCACACAACACCAGTAATAATTTCATATTTTTCATATGCTGTGACTCACAGTCCCCTTTCATCTTTTTAAAGCTGACTGCAGTGTAAACTGCTTCTTTTCCAAACAAAATAGTAATTAACACCGAATAGCGATAGATCGGAATTATAATTATGTAAATTTAGCACTGTTGAACCGAGCCCGAAATAGTTATCCCCTTAAACAACAAATGATTTTTTAAAGTTTAAAAGTTTGTTTTACAAGATTTTCTGCCGATGGTTTCTTATGCCTCTCAATCAGTTAGGAGAGTGCATTATGCCGAACATTCTTTGTTTGTACGATGGTGAAAAGTGTAATGGAAGTCATGTGGCGGACAGAAACCAGTGTGTTACTTCATTACACCTGTACGCAATATCAATTGTACCACAATTAAATTGAATTAGTCACAAATTCTTGGTATCAGGACATTCACAGATGGAATGTGATTTGTTCCATGCATCAATAGAAACAGCAAAGAAAATCACACTCGTCGGTCCCTTCACAGTGGTGTACACTTATCACATTAGCTCGGAAGAAAGATCCATATATTTAACTGTACCAATAAAATTCAACCATATTATTGACTTCAAAGATTTAAGCAAAGAAGTGCTGAAAAATCTCAAAACATCCAGTACTGGCCAGTGTACTAACTGACTCCGTGTAAAGTAGTTACAAGGGTGACAAGACATTCCGAGGCAGACCTGGTGTAATCGTAATCAGTAATTGTAATCAGCTGTAATGATTATTTAGCTCTACTTCTGAAGTAATCAGATGTAGTGATTACATTTGAAAAACCTGATTAAAATTACTGTAATTTAATCTATTACTCATGAAAATTGGCATGTAATCTTGATTACTTTCTGATTACATTATGATTACAGTATTGATTTTAAGGTTTGAAAAATGAATGATAGAAAAATACTCAAGGTCTGTGTTTGTAAATTATACATTTGACAGCACAGACTTTCAGGAAATTCAAGTACAAATGTCAACAAGGAAACATGTAAAATCCTAAGTGGCCAGTCTGATGAAAACCTGCGCCTGTGCTACCTGTCCAAACTTCCAATATTGATTCAGAAGTTAAAGGATCCCATCCGTCTTTGTGAACGGCAATTAATTCCATAGAAGTTTTATCAACATTATGCTTATTTGCCAATCAGTAAGACTGAAAAACACTTTGTACCAACTGACTCTGAAGCTGAGGATACAGAATCAGAGTAAAGAATATTGACAGAATGCAGACATAATGTTTGAATGTATGTTTTATCTCTGAAGAGCATTGTCTAAATATTATACATTATACATTTTCAAATCAGTTCTTTACTAGAAATACTAGCTTAATTGTGTTTAATAGTTCTTCGATGACTGATCTATTTTGCTTTATCATACAAATACGGCGACAGTGCTTAGCAATCCATGCAGGAGACACAGTACATACCATCCGTACCTCCCCCCCCCCCCCCCCCCCCCAAATGATAGTTCAAGGACACCTATGAACTGCTGCCACCTACAATGATTGACATTCTGCATGGTTTGAAATTAGCATATTATCATCATGTTAGGTCATAAGAGCCAAGTTTTCCAAAAGGTAGGTGCGTAGGTTAATCAAAGCAACGTCCACGCGTTTCTTCTTGAGTAGATGGCGGTCTAGTGTGATATTGTTGCAACATTGAACCTGGAGCGGTGGCAAGGTTTCAAGGCGGTTACGACATAGGTTATCTTCTTTAATTATTAGTGACGTTAAATTTCTTATTTTTATGCCAATCTCTCTTATGGATTAGGGAGTCGTATATTAACAGGTCAATAAAAATTAAATTAAGCCGTGGTTAACACTTGTGACACTTAATATCGAAATGTTTGCTTCTCTCTCTCTCTCTCTCTCTCTCTCTCTCTCTCTCTCTCTCTCTCTCTCTCTCTCTCTCCTGCTTCCTGCATGTGCCTTACCGACAGCGGTACTTTATTTATTCTATTAATTAACAATTAATTAACAAGCTTCAGAGCTTTCTGCAAGTGCCTTACCGACAGCGGTAATTCTGCTTCAGAATTGAAAATACACTTAGGATTACTTCTAACTGTTAATTCTTCCAATCCAATATGTTTTATTACCAGTTACTTCATGTACTTCACGAGGTTAACTTTACAATTGTTGCAAAACAAATGAACTGATTTGCACGACATTTTCAGTACCTAAAAGTGGGACACATATCAGGTGTAATTATGAAGTAATTACGATTACGTACAGATCTAAACATGGCAAGGAAGTTGGCAGTACGGCAATAACAGCAGTACTATACTGCTGGCAGTAACAGCAGTTATAACAGTAATACTGCTGATATTAACAGCAGTAACATCATTAATACGGCTGGCAGAAACAGCAGTAATACTTCTGGCAGAAACAACAGTAATACTGCTGGCAGAAACAACAGTAATATCAGTAACAGCAGTTAACCTGTGGCAGTAACAGCAGTTTTACGGCAGGCATTGCCAGCAGTAACAGCAGTACTGCTGCTGTCTGTGACACCAGTAACAGCAGTAACAGCACTATTGCAGTAACAACAACTGTTCTACTATCAGTCCCATTAAAAGGTCATTAGTATATATGGCAGAAACAGCAGTGATAGCGCTATTACTCATATTCGTGGAAACAAATCAGTAAGCGATATTAATAATTATTTCGGGTAATATCAGCATGGAGAGAAAAAATATTTAAAAATTACGAACAGTAAGAACACTAAAACGTCACTGCTGACAGTAGCACCGCCCCTGATTTGCTGTGAAAAGAAACATTCCAACCAAACATACGTCAAGGCTATCGCCCTCCCCCCCTCCCCCCCCCCCCACCAGTTACCGACGCTCGATCAAAGCTGTGATCGAAAGGCAGAAATCAGCAGTAGGAACATATCAAATTGATTTGATAATATGATATTTGTGTCTATGAAAACTTGAAAAATGCAAGTTATATACAATCAGCAGAAAAACTTGTGATTTAACAAGAACATATCTTTTTCCTTGCTAACATAGCGAATACATGTAGGTCCAATGTCATCTGGGCTGAACAGTCGGCCACGATGAAAAAGCTTCCATTGCCAACAGGAAACCTTTCAAGCAATGGAACCGTTCGAAAGTGCCATATTTTTACACGGACACTAACGCTGTCAGCGCCGCCCTTTACCCGCTGTGCAACGAAACATTCCAACCAAACTTATGGCAGGACTATCCCTTCTAAACAACAAGTTACCGATTCTCGATCCTAGCTGTGGTCGAAAGGCAGTAACCAGCAGAAGGAACATATCAAATGATAAAGCAATATTGATTCGACTTCATACACTGTAGCGGCGGACGAGAAACATAAATTATAAATGTTGTAGGCTTCATGTTAAGCGTCACAGTATCAGTATCAAACGGGTCACAATACATTTAGAATTGATGTACGTTACGCGCGTGCACTTTGTCGCAATTCAGTAGTATTTTGTAACGAAATGGACAGTATCTATTCAGTATCTGTAGAAATGACCGACGTGTCTACTCAGTATGATGGAGACACAGTGGGAAATTTTCTGCACTGCAACAAAAAAGCCCAAGCAAACATGTACATATGTAGTCTGGTCGTGTTGGCAATGAAAAACCTACAAGTTCAAACTCCTAGGATTTTACGTTTTCTTCACAAAATATCAAGCAAAATACACAAGGTTTCTTGCTTCAGAAATTTTCTTTCAAACTAGTACACGTTTTACTTAAAATTTTGATTGTATTGGAGCATCTTTCAACAGAAAGGCGAGAGCGGAGTGTCGAGAAATCATTTGTTCGTCAATCAGTTAAAAACAATTACCTCATATATAAATCAAAAAAGTAGAAATCCTTCCAAAATTAACATACCTACCGTTGTTTATGTTTCCCGTCCGCCACTGCTATGAAGGCGACTCAGTATCACAAAAATGCGACTCAGTGACAAAACCAAGACAGTGTTTATTGGGATGAAATATAACTTCGATGACTTCTTGTCTTATTTGGTTTAAATAGATTGTTTTCCGATTTCAATTTCAAACGTTTAAGGTATTATCGCAGGACGAACAGTAAGAAGATCTGCTCAGTGATTCCAACTTTGGTAACTGTGTAAAAATATCTGCATCAATATGTTAAAAATATGTTTTAAAAAATTCACATAATTTTGTAACAAAAATACAAGTAATATCACTTAAAAGGATTAATATGTTAACAATTGATACTGCAGTTAACATTTTAAGTAATAATTCGCATTACATTTTTATTGACCCTCGTAAGTAATAAATATATACATTGTAACCAAATGAATTAAAAACAGCAATCATTAAGAAATAAATGATGCCTCTGAAGGCTTTATTCAACCTTACTGTTGCATGTATCTTATATATTATAGCATTAGCGTCATGTCAAAATAACTTTAATTTAGTATTAATTCATATTAGAAATATCACAAGCTTTAAATCTTATTTGATAGAAATAACACAATAATAGTAAAAAAAA